>JACVEI010000284.1:0-98524 GCA_018115615.1 Pestalotiopsis sp. DP-2020a | reverse complement strand
TTTTTTTTTTTTTTTTTTTTCCTACGCATCTCGGCTTGGGCAGAGTGGGAACGAGTACGTACCGTACCTTGTGGCTTCTAGGATTGGTTCGGAGATGATTTCTTCCTCGCAGCCTTTTACCCATCGCACCCTGTCGTGCTACCCACGGGAGGGTCCCGTCACCATGCTCAACCGGTACCCTGGGTGAGGCCCTATCCTTGTCTGTCATGGCCGTTCAAGTGGCGTTCGAGGCACTGCTCGAAAAGCATGGACCCAATGCTGGAACTGACTTTTCGGAGCATTCCTCTTTTCTTTTTTCGGCCCTGGTCTGCAAAGAGGAAAAAGAGTACGTACACGTCAATGATCCACGAACCGGCGCAGAAATCGACTCTAGTCATCACTCGGCCGTGATGATCTCTAGGACCCCCGTCCAGCCTGCCGGTGACAACGAGCTAGGTATCACGTACTGCTCGTATGGGGTCCCTTTTGAACTCTTGCAGTCTCATTTTGGAACACTCATCAAGATTCAGCAACAGCGAGTTCGTCTCTCCGCAGCCACGGAAATATGCGTCACCTCGAATCAAGGTATCGAGTGGTGTATCGACTGGCGCCAACCACTGCCGGGGGATAACACGGCAAGGCGTCATCTATATCGGGTTTATCATACCTTGCATATCCTGGTCCAAGGAAATCGGCAAATTTTCTGGAAGTCCTCTCACACACACACCTTTTGATTAAACTCCAGAAGCAGCCTTGAACCTTGCCGAACGTTTCTGACTCGCGAGACCAGTCGCCAGGGGTCAAGGCACGTAGCGTCCTAGCGCTTCGTCACTCTAAAGACTGAGCACACTCGGTGGCCTTTATGCGGCCTGAGATTTATCTGATCCCTGCGAGCAAGGCTGAGCTGGAGTCAACCCCCACAGCATTCGCAGGTGTCCATCACAGCGTTCGCCAACGCAAGTGACCTGAAAATCTGCATAATCCTTGTTCCCCAAGGGTCTGTTGGCGCGGTTCCAACCCGCGGAACGCAGTACGTACCTGCTCGGCGTGCGCCATGCGGGCGATGGACCCACACGATCGAAGGCTGGAGAATAAACGACGAGATGCGACACACACGTACCCTTTTCACACCTTCCTTTGTGATGGACAGACCTCATGCTTCAAGTTCTGCCTGCTTACAACTTCCGCATCTTGATCGATACCTACATGCATCATATTTACGGAGCAGGAAGCATGCTTGACCAAATGCTACGTATGAGCCGCCAGCGGAGAGCCACGGCTCAGGTCGGACTATCAGGCGGGTACTTTCAAACACCACACCCTCCCAATTTGATGATCTGTGCAGACTATACTACTGTTCACTAGTCGGTACAGCAGAAATTCCATCCAGTACTAGACGGTAAGCCACTGTTGGCGGCGATCCATTCATAGAAGCATCAAACGGGACCGCAGCATGTACATGTTCCGAGTCAAAGTTGCACGATCAACTATTGCCTTGCAATTATGATATCCTCACATTCTCGTCCGGCTTTTTCATGAGACATGGCAAATGGTTGTGCAAGAAGCGGTCCGGCAAATCAACACGGCTTTCCCCTGGCAGAGCAAGGTACGACACTCAAGTGGGTTACAACATACCCCTTGTGGTCAACCAACTGGCCGGTTTGTTGATCAATCATGAATACCATTTTGAAACCAAATCTCACTGACGGATGAGATCGGCTACCTGCCCATCTTGTCGGCTTGTCCAGCTGTTTGCCTACGGAAAAGTGGCTTTTATGATAACATCAGATGAGTGAGCAGGCGGCGCACTCCTTGATCCATGGCACGAGAGCCAATGTTCTACCAGTGTACATGCCAGGTTATAATAGCGGATTCGCTTCCAACCTCTTGTGGCACCAATGCAGTTTTGCAAGCTACAGAATGATGGCGCATCCCTACGTGGGACAAGAATGGCAAGCCTGTGTCTTGCCCGGCCCCCATGGATGCACGGAGCTGCTATTCATCAACCAAAGCCACTACGGAGCAGAGTACATACTTACGGAGCACAACCTGAGCTGACAAGCGCCGAGCCAACACCCAAGTGCACATCTTTTTGACTCGTCTCGGTCTTGTCCAAACACCAGCAGACCGGGACCGCCCTCCACCGAGCACTTTATTAGGTACCTATGCCGGTAAGGTGTTAGGATCGCGGTAGAAGGAAGTCTCACCCAGTACGTATTACATGCTGCTGTGGGACGCCAACACAGTTCATCCTATCCGAATTCACGTTCACGCCGCGATCTGCAAATGAGGTAATCTTCTTGATGGCTTTTCTGTCTTCTTTTTTTTACCCTTCCCGGTCATGTTGCTTCGGGGTCCAACCACTTTCCCCATTACACATTACGCCGCCTACCGTACTAACAAAGGCCGAGCCCATGTGTATGTATACCGCTGCGGAGGTGATGGCTGTGGCATCATCTGGTCGCCCGCTCGCTGCAACACACGCACACACCAGACACACATACACCCGGAGACTAAAACCACAGTGGCTCCGGAACGCCCTCTTTTCCACGAAACGTGGGCTCGGTCAACAAGAAAAGACGGCTTGCGCGTCGCTAGCTTCTACATAGTATTGCCTGCACTTGGCAGGCAAAATAGGCGACGATATACTCTCTCCTAATGGTGTGTAGTGCTTGGACGGTACATACATACATACGTCGTACTATGGCCTCACTAATAAGCACCAATCACATACATTTCACAAGGCCTCGACACGCAGCGGAAGAAGGCCCCTAATGAGACATTTGGCGATTAGAAGCCCTGCTGCTTGCTTGGCTGCTTGAGCTGCCTGTCTGCGCATCAATGGAGCCCTTGCCCTTGCCTATTACTTCTCAAGGTCGAGTTGCATGATGAACTATGCGTCATCTGAACGTTAATAAGCACAACCCTCGGGCGAGATTGACATGGAGGATGTTATTCCCAGGGGATGGATGGACACACTGACTGAGGACTGGCCGTCCCAATCAGAATCGTTCCTCGTATCATCACAACCTGTGAGGCGATCCATCCGTCTCGTCCGCCAGCCTATTCTACTACGTACATACAACTGCGCACCTTGGTCACTGATGCTGCCACGAATCTAAGCGACATCTGACACGCAATCCACCGGGAGCCAATAGCCATGACAAGCCACGACAAACCATGAGAGAGCCATGCTTCCAGACTCCGACTTCCATGGCGGGTCAGTAATCGACTCTTTCCATTGCTGCCTTTTGGCTCTTGGCTTGTACAGTACCCACCCACTATAGCCCACGATACAACAACAAACTGGCGTCGCATCGCGGCTTCGGGGAATCGCATCACCTGCCCAAGTGCTTCCTCCCCTTCGGAATATATGCATGAGCGAAGGGGGATGGAACATTAGCGCCTCGACAGGCCACTGACCAAAACTCATCCTTCCAGCCGGTTGAGGCAAACCCTAGCAGCCGTCTCATCATTACCTTTTTTCCATGGCTCGCGTGGCTTGTCGACCATGACATTCTTTCGCTCCCGAGGTCGTTGGGCTCATACATCCATTCAGTAATTCCTACCGTACGCTACAGTAATGACCGTAGGATGGATCCACCAGTCTACTTCACCGCTCCTTTTTCCGCTCCTATTTTCATAGTGAAAAGGTCTCTACTTTTTTCCACTCTCCCTCGCATACGTACAAACTTGCGTCCGATCCATTGCTAGTTTCTCTTCACGGGCATCCGCTCCAACACAAAAGAGACGGGACCACATCCGAAGCATGCATTCAGGCATTCCACTCCTGGGCAGTAAAGCGGGAGTTGTCGTCCGCCGCCTGTTTACATTTCGGTCTTCACAATAAAGCCGCAAGTGCCTCCTTTCATGTACTCCGCTTTGGAGGAGTCCCGTTGATCTCTCTGTTACCTTGGGGGGAAAAAACCATGACATGCAAGCCTATCGTTTATCGTATTGCAATCTGCCGCCTGCAGCCATCCCATGAGCGGCTTTCCAGAAAACCACGTCCGTTGGCCAAGCTAGGTCTGTCTAGACGTTGCGAGTTCTAGGCTTGCAAAGCCTGTCGTCTGCTCCCACGGAAGCCATGCCTCGATCATCTTATCTTACTGTACTGTAACATATTGGCCAAGACCTTGGAAGCCCTCCCTTTGCACCTTGCATGTAGCAAGCTGCACGGCGAACTGGAGTTTGCGCTGCAGAGCCCAGTCCGCATCGTAAATCAAGAGACCGAACAGCATCCCGGCGATGAACGTGTCACCTGCCCCTACCGTGCTACAGGTCAGATATGTTAGTTTTGCCTCTTTCAAAAAGGTGGGCTCGGCTATTCCAGGTACACGGCCGACGTACTCAACCACTTGAACCTCTTGTCCTTGATGCGACGCGGCGCAGGACAAACAACGCCCACTCGGGAGTGACAAACACGATGCTCCGTCGGAACCCCAGGTACAGAAGAGAAGAGACCTGTCATGTATCAGCGACACGCACATAGTCTTTCGTCAGTCGACCCTTACGCTTTGCGAGCCACTCGACTTTGCGCCTCGAGACACTCCTGGGCTGTCTGATATCCTTGATCCTGCGAGGCGTCAGCTGTCTTTATTACCTGGCCAGATTGGTACTCTACTCGCAACAGACCTCTGCCCAGCTTTTCGAGTAAAAGACGACGTCTGCCTCCGCCGCGAGTTCCTGCAGTCCTTGGCGGCCCGGTTTTTCTACTTCCACACTAATTCTAGCCTCTGGGTCGGCCTGGCGCAGATACCTGATGCATTCTAGAGTCGTCTCCGGGAGTCGTCCCTGTTGGTGCAAAGCAGTTTTAATGCTGGACATACATGATGGTGGAAAACAAAACAGGCTTACCTCGAAATGCCACCACGTCTTGCCGCCTGATCGTAACAGACCGCCCGCCGCCGCCTTGAAGTCGTCCACCGTCACGTCCGGCAGGTCGTTGTAGCTGACCAGGGTCCGCGAATCTGTAGCCTCGCTGCGTATGATGTAACTGCTCGCCGACTCCGCGTAGCCCTCGTGGTAGACGCACCTCGTCAGGTCGACGATCGAGCGGCTGCCAAACGACTCTTTGACCTTGGCCGCGCCCGGCGAGTCCCTGGCCGGCAGCGCCGAGATCAGATACGGCGCCACGTCGTGCCGCTGCTGCTTTTCTAGGAGCTGCTGTAGCACCTCGAGCGTGTTGGGACAGTTGCCGCCTCGGCGCACCGCCAGGCTGGACGCGCGTAGCTTGGTGTCCTCGCCCGGGAAGAAGGGGACGCTGTTGACGTGTTTTCTGTAAGCCGTTCGTGATTCTCTCTAGCCATATATCCTAGATGATGCTGGGGGCGCAATACGTGCCTCAGGATGGTGTCCAGGTAACAGGCACCAACGCAGATGAGTTTGGTCATGGTCAATATGCTTGTGCGTGTCGGCGGCAGTTTAAATGTGTGTTGTAGAATTTTGACTGGTATGTTATGTTGGTGACATTGATTCCATGCTGGTTGTTGATGCAGTAAAGATGGATTAGCTTACACAGTTTGTGGTTACGATTTGGACGGATATCGGTTTGCGCAAACGCAGTTATTTGCCTGTCGCTTGCATGGAAACAACATATCAACTTCCATCAAACTTGGATTACGACAGTGCTTTATTTCCATAAGATATTGTTTGTATTCAGCACGCGCACGATAATCGTATATCAACAATGCTAACTAGCATGATATCACGAGTTCCATCATTTACTCGCTCCGGTCAGGAATCTTTGGTACCAACCACCAACAAACACCACCCGCGATGATCAACGCCAGTACAATCGGCTGCAGCACGGCAACACCAGCTCTTGTGGCAATGACACCGGTAATGGAAGGAAAGACGGCACCTCCCGCCTGAGCCATGACGAATACAAAGCCTAGGGATGCTGCCTGGGAGCTCTTGGGGAGGAGCTTGGAGGCGACCGACATGCCCGTGGCGAAGAAGGGTCCAAAAAAGAAACCCATCAGACTAAGGACGGTCGCACTGGCAATGACATTTGGTTGCAGCCAGAAGACGAGTTGCAAGGCGGCACAGATGACGCTGTAGATAAGCAGCATTCTCTGCTCACCAAAGCGATAGGTTGGCTCTGCCAGCAGGATCCGGCCTAGAAACGTTCCAGCAGAGTAACCCGCGGGCACGTATCCCATCTGTGCGAGGTCGCCGCCGCGAGAAGTCGTGAGGAACTCGACGACCCATCCGCTTGCTGTCATCCACGCACCGAGCTCAAAGAAGTAAAATAGACTGAGAAGCCAGACGACCTTGAGCCGGAGGAGCTGTCCCATTTCTTTCATGGCGACCTTGGTTTTGCCTGTTTGAGGTTGCTCCTCGGTTGTAGTTACTGCTCTGTGTCTACTCCAGAATGTGTCGCCAAATGCCGTCATGACGCCGGCCAAGTTCAGCGCGCCGATGCCCACGAGGCCAAAGTACACAAGCCGCCAGCCATTAATACCACTGTAGAGACCTGGTGCTCGATTGGCGACACCCGTGGCGGTCAGAGGCCCAATGAAGGTGCCGAGGGCATAGCAGGCGTGGATGAACCCGAGCCAGCGGTGCGGGACGTTTTGAAGCCCGCCGACAAAGGCATTCGAGTGGCTATCTTGGTAGGCCATGCCCAAGGCCTGGATGAAGAACGTTGCGCAGAACTGAGGGAACCCGCCGAATGGCCGAAGGCACTGTGCCAGCAGTTGTAATGCCGCTCCTACGCCCAGGAGCTGCCCGATCGTCAGGTTGGCTGTCAAGACTGGGTTTGTTATCGCCGCAAGTAGCCATCCAGCAAAGGTTGTACCATAGCTGTGGCATAGATGTTAGCCAAAGTGGTGATATTGGGGGATGTCATGGAGGGAAACAGCTTACATGACGGCAACATCTCCAGTGCCGATCCCAAACGTTTTGAGTATGTACGGTATCAAAGGACCCAAGGTACCATCATTGACACCGGCACAAAAGAAGGAGAAGCCGGCAACAACCAGCTTGAAAATCGGGGCTTTGGATTGAGCGTCGACAGCATCGATGGGTGCCTCCTGTGTAGGTGCGGAAGCCTCAATGTCTGTTTGCTTTGGCCTGTCGTTGAGCTGGGTCAACGGGATCTGCTGAGGTTCAGCGACAATGGTTTGCGTAGTTGTCATTTTCGTAGCAAACAAGATGAATACAACACAGGAACTGCATCTCAAGATCCAAACTCGACAGAAACTCCAGGAGTGTCTGCCTGATGATCCAGATCATGGGTGTCATAGTGCTTCGGTAGAACGTCGGGTGAGACTATCGCGTATGCATCGCGTATGCTGATCGGCGGGCCGTGATCCCCGTGGATTGATGACCGGAGAATAGTCGGTGGCCGTGCATGAATCGATCCTGGACCGAGAGAATGCGTTTGTCGGATGGTCAGGGAGAATGCCGCTTCAAAGTCTCGATGCTGGTGTTGTGGCGCCTTCACTTTTGGTACAAACGCGGCATGAAGCTGGCGGTTGGTTGCCTGTCGAGGTTTCCGTGACGGGCTTGCATGGCAGTTGCGCCCCAACGTTGGGCCGTCATATGCATCACCTGCGAGGGAAGGTTCTCCGAAGCTTCAGAAATCAACATTGGAACTATCGTGATCTTTTCTAAATGGTATGCGAGGCTGTCATCAGTACTGGCCGAGACGCGCACGACGCGATAAATGCCGACCTCAAACTCCTCGCGAGATTCCCAGCCCGAAATCCCTTCCGTCACCTCCACCCTCCTTCCTCACCTCGGTCCGCAAGGGATCGCAAGCAATGAAAGAAAACAAATTTCTCCCTCGACAAGAGGTCGTGTAGTGTGCCAAAAATTCCCTACCCAGCCGAAGCCAAATAGGAGTGGTCATAGTTATAGTTTTCAACTAGCAAAAACGCAGTCTCGGACGAATCCTCACTGACATGCGTAACGCCCGTGCACTAAGATGGGGAGAAAAGGTCAAGGGGAAGATGGCCGACAAATTCGCGAGATTTCATTTTGTAGCTGGAAGGAAACAAGTGGAGACCCACTCTGACTAGCCTAGTGCGAAACAATCTTCCGCTCCGGCCGCACCCCACTTGGCTGCTAAGTACCTAGGTACCTAAGGTACCTAACCCGACCCAAGCAATCGCATCCAACTGCACTGAAGCTTCAAGGGACCATCGCCGCGCTTGGGGGTCACGAGCACTGTACGGAGCACCATCAGAGCTACAACCTGATTCAGTTCGTCACGTCCGGTAGTGATATAACAACGTGCAACTCTTCAAGATAGACATATTGGAGGACGATAGGAAATAATTTCAGTCTTTTCGCCGAGCTGAATCACTTTCTCTCATTGTCAGTCCTTATCAGCTACGTGCACCCGGTCGATTAGCCAATTGGGCTCGTATCAATTCCCAAGGCCACCTACCTAACCTACCCAACTGAAGTCGCCCGTATCACGGGCACTACAGACAGGCCAACTAAACGTTCAACCTTTGACGTTTTCAGGTCTACACGACATCCCCTCCCATCTCTGTCACGCCGCGCGATGAAGTGGACACGATGGGTGCCAGTGACTCCAAGCTAGTGTTCAAGAAGGGCATCTTCAGGTTATCAGAGGAGCGCCATATACCTGCCGACGATTCATATTGGACCTCGGTATGTATAGCCTCGCTGGCTGACTCTTCAGAGTGGTCTTGCTTACTTGCTTCCAGTTTTGGGAACTTCCTGAAGCATCCGAGGACATTTTCAGCCTGTTCTCTGCTGCCGATGTGCGACGGACTCGAGATAATGCGCTCGAGAATCTAGAGACGTTGATATTGGCCGTCACATCACGATTGTTCATTCTCCGGCACCATCCCTCGTTCCCCGACCCCGAACTTGCACCCGAGAGAGATGCGCTCAACTGCGTACGTGTCCTGAACCGTATCGTACCATACATCTACGAGGCCGAACATTTGCAATCATGGGAGGAGCAGTTTTTTTGGGGCACGAGGCGGAAACGGACGAGACGAGCCGCCATTCAGAATGAGGTGCTTTTTGATGAAGCTCAAGGCGAGGACGCCGAGGTCAAGGCGCCCGTTACCGAGTTCGAAGAGGCAAAACCTCTGGCCGAAGAATTGATCGATACCCTGATCGATCTCCTCTTCTTTTCCGACTTTACCGTTCCTAGACAACCACACGGCAAGCCCAAGGTTACGTACGCGATATGGCAGAGCGGTGTCGGCTGTAACACGACGGTACCCACGACCAAGGAACATGAGAGCAACCGTTGTGAGATTCTGCGGCTCCTCCTCACTCTCACAAGCCAGAGCATGTACATGTCGCCCAACGTGTTGCCTACAAAAGGGACGAGGTCATTGACATATATTTGTACCTGTCCCGACAAGCAAGTGGTCTTGTCGGTGCTCTGCTCCTTGTTGAACACGGTATGTTGCCTGATCTACCAGCAGTCTATTGGCATTCTGACATTGTATAGACCCTCAAGTACAATCCCGCGACGTGGAAGGTGCCGTATAATACGCTCGTATTCAAAGACGAGAAGCAGATCCTTGTTACGTACACTCTGCAATTCTTGCTCGTGATTCTTCTCTACCCGATCCCCGAGCAGGTTGGTGGATCAACACCAAAGAACTACTATCGTCACTTTCTCGGACGACTGCATAGACCACAGGACTTTCAATTCATAGTCGATGGCATGACGAGGATTCTGAATCAACCTTTTCAAGCCAACAACTCGTACATCCCTGGAACACCTTCTGCGACAAAGTTCTCCCCAGAGATCATCATGCTCTTTTGGGAGATTACGCAATGCAACAAGCGTTTCAGAGCATACATGATTGATACCGAGAGAGCTCATGACTTTGTCATTCTGATCCTCTACTACGCGACAGAATACAAGACGGATGCCTCCAAGCAAGGTGTCGTTCGAATGTGTGCATTCTTGCTGCAGACGCTGAGTGTGGAGCCAAAGTTTGGCATCAACCTGAACAAGGCATTTGACGGGCAAGATCTTTTGCCCACAGTGATCAAGATTCCTGGTTTCAGGGGAACCTATGCCGACTTTTTGGTTCAGGTAAGTTGACAGGATTCCTCGGCGGTACACTACTAACATGCCACAGTCCATCTATGGTCTCATTACTACAAGCCAAGGAAAGCTCTCCGCTATTTACCCGGCGTTGCTCGCAGTAATCAACAATATATCTGCATATCTCGAGGGGATCAACATGACGACATGTACGAAACTGCTGCAGCTATTCTCGTCCATGTCATCTCCTTCCTTTCTACTGGCCAATGACAGCAACCATGACTTGTTGAGTTCATTACTAGAGTCACTGAATACCATTATTGAACATCAATACAAGGGTATGTTTCCTTGTCTGAAATACACGTGCATAGCTGACTTTCTAGCCAACCCATACTTGGTCTACTCCATCTTGAAGAACAAGAAGCGATTCGAGGCTCTGCGCTCGTTCACACTAGAGAGCGGACAAGAAGAGATTGAAAGGCGCAATCGGAGAAGAAAGGAGGACGGCCAAGTCGCCGATCCATTTGACATGAGCAGAAACTCGGTCGACAGCATCCGCAGTCCCACTACGGCCCAATCACGAACTCCCACCCTCAGCCATGTACCAGAAGAAGACGGCACCTTTGCCATTGGTGAGGACGAGGACGACAGCGATGAAGAGGAAGAGCGGCCCACGCCCGCGCAGTCAAGCCCGAGCGAGAACCCATCTCGAGCGTCGTCTGTAGTGAGCACCGACGATGCTGTTCCTACGCAGCTCAGAGGCATGTCGGAAAAGGCCAGGGGTAAAATGCCGGCCGGCATTGCCTCCTTTTCTCGGCAGAACAGTGTCACCAGCCTGGGTAGCTACTCCATGGCAGGGCAATCCACCACTGGCGGGTTTGAACCTTCGGCACACTGGATCGAGAGCTGGCTGCCAGAGTTGCCGCTTCACACGATACTTACTCTCATTCAACAATTGACTGCTCTCATAACACGACAAGGTCTGAGCACCGAGAGTCCATCCAATGCAACGCTCAAGTCGATTCGTGATGCAGACCTGGTTGGTATTGAACCATCAGCAGTTCGTGTTCACTCGTTTGAGTGGACGCCCATGGCACTTGGTTGGTATGAATCCCTGGTTTGGAGCTTTGTCTTTGCCAGCGAGATGCAAATCGCCAAGGGTACAGTGGGTATCTGGAATGGAACCGCGATCAAACTGTTCAAGGTACAAGAGACGGCAGCCGAAGGACCAACGTTGACCTCGCCACGTGGAGCTGTAGATGCCGTGGGAAGTAATATTGTATCAAGAATAGGAGCCATGAACTTGAGAGGCGGACCCGTTACCGGTAGCACGGGTAATACTCAACAGCCATAGATGCGGTTGAATAGAATTACCAAAGCATCGTTGCACATTGTACATATATCATATTACTGCCAAAGTATTCGCTTATTATTGGTGATATTTTTATGGTTTGAAATTCGTCGATTTACTCGACGCCGTACTTTTCTTGGTATCCTCGCAAGATTCCCAAAGAAATGTTTGCACCGCCGCATACAATCAAAACCACATTCTTCTTACTCCACTCCTCACCCGAAAGCCCTTTGCCCAGCCATTTCCTCAAGTCGCCATTGTAGACGGGAGCAATGGTGGCACCGCAGGCGGCCTCGACAAGCAGCAGGGCATCATTGGCGAGCTTGACGGACCCCATGACGGCCTCGGCGTCGGTCACCACGATGCTCGTCAGGTGCTCCTTCTTGGACCACTCGTACGCCTGCCTGGCCACGGTCGGGGCGCCGAGGCTCGTGGCGATGCTCGTGATGGCCGGCAGCGTGACCAGCTCGCCCGCCTGCACGCTGGCGTGCAGGCTCTCGGCGCCCACGGTCTCGACGACCAGGACCTCGGGCTTTGGGCGGGACGACCAGCTCTCCTGCGCCGACACCCGCTCCACGCCGTCCATGACCCCGCTGAGCAGGCCGCCGCCGCCGCAGTTGCACACGATGCCGTCGGGGCCCCGGGGCACTCCCAGAGCGGCCAGCTGCGGCGCCAGCTCCTCGACAATGGTCGACGCGCCCTCCCAGAGGTGCGGGTGGTCAAAGGGAGGGACGTACACCCCCGCGGGATCCTTGGCCAGGAGCTCGCCCCTCAGGTACGCGTCGGCCTCGGCCCAGTGCGCGCCGGTCCGGACCACCTCGGCGCCGAGCAGCCGGAGCTTGGCCATCATGAACTCGGAGATGAGCGTCGGCACGACGATGGTGCACCGCCGCCCGAGCGCCGCGGCCGCCGTCGCGCACGCCAGGCCCGCGTTGCCGCCCGAGGAGCAGTAGAAGTGCACGTCGCCGGTGCCGCCCGCGGCCTTGGAGGCGCGCGTCGCCCGCAGCATCATGTTGCCCACGCCCCGCTGCTTGAAGGAGCCCGACGGCTGCAGGTTTTCCAGCTTGAGGAAGATGTTGCTGTGGAATGTGTGAGCTGGGGTGAATCTGGAGTTTGACTAGGAGGAACTGACCAGCCGGCTGCCCGCGACATTGCCGTCGACGGGATCAGGGGCGTCTCTATCCACAGCTTCTCCGCTGGGCGGTCAGGAGTGTATGAACCCATGATGTATGTATTTTTGCTGGAGGCTTTGACGAGATGATGTCTGCGTAGATGACCAGCAAGCGATAAATATAGTCCGTCTATATTCAACAGAAAGACGTTACACAACCGGGTGTCCGATATCGCAATAGGGACAAGTCTTTACAAGAAAACAGAACTTTTACCCGTCAAAAAATAAAGACGACTCGAGAAGTAAAAGGAAAAATCGAGAAGAGATAGGAACGAGTCAACAGTTTATAGTCTCGAGTTGTTCTTGCAAGCAGTCACAGAATTAAGTGGACCGCAGCGCTAAAAGCGACAGAAGGGCGCAAGAGAGCGGCAGAAGATATGACCGATAATACGGAGTCACACCAGTCATGCATAATCACACCCTGGAGAGATTCGGAGCCACTCCGTACAGCAGTTTACATGTATTCAGATTTCCATAATTGATCGTGGACCACTTGGAATTCATCACTCCGCTACTTGCCGACACAAGCCGTTCACACTAGAATGAAGCTCTGTTGAGGCAGGTGTTTTTGAGTTTCGAACATCGCAGCAGTTGTTTCTATTACCCTACGATTACCCTATACTCGCAGTAGAGGATGTTCATGCCGAATGGCTGATGACAAGTGATATGATCATGAAAAGGCGAATGCTGGAACAATTGGCCTGTAATGTACACTGGTTTACGTACAAGAATGAACGACATCCCATGAGTTCCAGGTTTGGCAGCATGTTTTCGGGATATTGAGGTTTGCATTATCGGAGCGGTTCGTGAAGAGGTTGCATCTTTGTGATCATGTTGGCAAGTGGTATACGGCTTGCATGGGCTGGTGTTTTGCTTTTTATTGCTGTCTGTATCCCGAGTCTGCCCGTACGGTACTCTGTTCCGGTTCGTGAATGAAGTGTACGTCCTGTTGCCAGCCGTAGTGGCCATGGTCAGCTTGAATATCCCGCCAGAGGGGGGTCAATCGTGACTGCCGGCATACCTTGAAACGTGATGCTTTCTTTTCCCGCCGCTCGATTCCATTCGAGGCCCGATCCCCGGGTGTCCCCTCACAGATACCTCAGATTCTGACTGACGGCGAGCCACCCCCTCAAACCCCTAGGCGCGTTCCTGGCCTGTGCCTCCCAGTGGGGCACCAGCACAAAGGCGTCGTTGAAGCCGCGGACAACAGCCGTATCGCCCTTGCCGAACCGGACGGTCCCCGAGACCTGCAGCGAGAGGCTGAGCTTGTCGCCCTTGTCGGACTGGACGTCGGGGTCCACGCTGCCGAGGATATAGTGCGGGTTGACGGGGTGCGCATCGACGCTGTGCACGTCGAAATGCACCGGGGCGCCCTGCTTGTCCAGCAGCTCGCGCAGCTCGGCGACGGGGACGGCGGGTGACGTGGCCGAGCAGACGTGCCCGTTGACGCTGATGTCCGGGACCACGCCGGCGCCCGTCAGCCGGGCCGACGTCGACGTGTAGAATTGGGACAGGCCCTGCGTGGTCGAGCTGCTGCGGTGGGGCCTGTTGAGGGCGTCGTAGTAGTATTCTACGAAGCGGTCGGCGGCTGTACGAGGTCAGTATGTATTCGTGAATAGGACGTAATTGCTGTACTTGCCTTCGCTCGCGACCTTGACTTGGGTTTCCACGCTCGGAAGTGGCATCTTGGGTTTGTTGTGGTTGCTCTTGCTGTTGTTGTTTGAACCACGTGACCAAGTGACTTGGACTTGCACACTGAATAGCTCAAGTACTAGAAAAATTTGACCCAGCCGTAGGTTCCAAAGTTTTTTGAATCCGAGTAAGTCCTTTTAATAATAACGTCGTGACTCTTCTGCCTGGCTGATGCTTTTGCAAAAAGTTCAAACCCGAGTTCAATTTCGGACAGGTGTTTTCCAGCAACACTTGAATGGCATGAATTTGGGCAAGTGCAGCCTGGTTTTTGATACGAATCGGCTTTGATTTTTATATACAATTCAATCTCTTTCGCCTTCTTGGATGTAAATGTCATTCGGGCATTTCTAATGCTCGGCTAGAATCCTCGAGCTTGTTGACTTGTTTTTGTCTACCGCAATTACTGCATAAATTCAACAAATACCTCTATACCGGGAAAAGAAATGTTTTGCATGGTTTCCAGAGCAAAGCAGGCCCTGTCCGTATTTATAGTCGAACTAACAGACAATACAACAAACACATCAGTCAGCCAGGCAACAACACACCAAGCTTGTATGAAAGCATACTTAAGAGCCAGACACAAACAAATATAATTTTTCCCTTTTTTCGAATTTTCATAGCTCCACCTACAAACAAAAGATAACCCCCAAGCCAACCACGCCATAAGCAACACTTGTATCACGGAACAAAAATGGCAAAAAATCGGTTACGACCGGATGGATTTGAACCATGCCCGACTTGAACGGACGACCTTCTGGATGTCCCGAGAGAAATACACTGGAATCAGATGCTCTACCACTGAGCTAATGGTCCGGTCTGGATTGGGAGTTTGGCTTCTTATGGTGCGCTATCGCGGCGGTGGGCGCAGCAGCTGCGGAGAATACGGGGTGCGGCGACGAACGACACGAAGAGTCGCATCCATCATCTCCACTCTCGTCGCCCAAAGTAAAGACGGGTCACTTGCCGTATCTTCAACGTCTCTGGGCTGGTTCTTTGTATGAAGTCAAAAAAATAAGGCCAGTGTATTGTGATGGGATTCCTAGCGGAAGGTGGCTACGTATAGAATCTCAAGATCGTATCGATCTATTCACTTATATGCGTTGGGCGACCATTAACGTCCATTGTTTCACCATACGAATGTCATGAATCGATGTGATCTGACATGGTTACTCGTTTGGGAATAAGAGGCCATCCAGGAATAAGGTCGAGTGTAGGTATACTGAATTATCGTGGCCTAGTTGCCTCTTCTACATGACATTAACCATCTTTCGAAAAACCCAACAATTCCAAAAGAGAAATCCATCATCAGAAGCTGCAAGACTGGCATTGTCTTGTTCCGGAGAATCACGAGGACTCAAATGACAATTCATCATCGGACTCTTCCATATTGGCATTGACTTGTACCGGAGCAGCCCTAGGACTCATGCCGCGATAACGATCGTTTAGTGGAACATGAGACCCTCCATGGTTGTTCGCTCCGCGATTGTCGTTGAATATGTATATAGTATAAGAATCGTTCCCAGGGTTTGGGGACAAAAAGACGAGATTTGGACCGTTCGGCATCGCGACTGTTAGTTGCAGACCCGTGTGGTTGCCGTCCGTGTTGACGTTTTGACCAAAAGACCAGTAGTTCAAAACAAAGGCCAATTGTTCTGCGCCGTAATTTCCGTTGGCGACGGTACCCACGTCGTCCATGTCATCAAAAAAGCCATCGTCCTCGCAATCTTGGACGATCTCCTCAAGATCATCAAGGGTCGGTATAGGGGCACCAGCGTTGTCAACACCACTGCCGGGCAGTTGTGCCTGCAGGCTTGCTCTCAATGCTTCGACTATGATACGATTAGATTTGCGTGTATATGACATCCCACAAGGAGGGGGGTTTTTACTTACGGCCAGACTGCGCCGGTGTTCCGGTGATTGGGATATTGTCATGTAAATGTGGAAAACGAGCGTTATAGCGGATTCGATCCTGCGCAGGATCTGAGTTTCCTCCTGCTGGTGGCGACCCTGCTGGGGTCCCTCCTCCTCCTGCTCCTCCTCCTCCGCCTGGTCCACCACCTCCTCCTGGCACCGGAACATTTGGAGGAGGAGGAGCGTTGTAGAACCAATCCTTGACCCAGTCCGCAACCATGGCATCGTTCTCGTTGGGAAACACACCATCGGCGACGTTGGCCTTGGCTTCCGCGAGAAGTGTCTTTAGGCTCGGCCGGTCAGAAGGTCTGTGATACAGGCACTCGTAAATGGTCCCCCTTAGATCCCGGTCCACGCCGGGGTAAATGTCTGGCTGGTCATTGAGTATGCCATCGCACAACATAGGACAGTACGATATCGGGCCCTTGTACTTGGCGTCGCGGAGAGCCTGATCGAGTTGGTGCCTCGGAGTGTGCGCGAAGTTGGGGGGAGGTACAGGATAGGGAGGCATGGGCGGAGAGTACATGGTGATCATTGTGAACATGACCTGGTATCGTGAAACCACAGTGTTAGCGCAGAGCCATCGGTACTGGCATGATACTCGAGAGAATGTTTGTACATACCCAAGCAATCTGCCATATATTTGTCTTGTGGCTATAACTTCCAGCGACTGGGTCAAGTCCTACCCCGTCACCATTGACCGCTCCGGCATCTGTAATCCTCCTTTTCCCTTGAGCGTCAGTAATGTTCACATCAAAATATAGATCTGGTGTGAACGTACTCCCAATCAGCGCCAAATTGTTCCTTGATCAGAACTGTTAGTATGGAAACTCATATCTTCCCAGTGGAATACTTACAGGTGCTAGGATTCTCTGTTTACCATCGGTTCTGTAATATTGATAATATTGACTGTCATCTGGGATAAGAAAGGGCATCGCTTGAGCTTATATCCATGTTGTAAACCTACTTTCGCTTATTTGATTTTATTCTTTGCGCGAGGCCAAAGTCGGCCAACTGAGGGTTGGTCAGTATAAAACGTCGCAAAGGAATATGACCTAGATGAGGCAGAAATATTAGCTCACTTTGAGTCGTGGAATGAGTGCGTGCTCTTTCCCTTCACGGTGTTCTCGAGGTTCCTTCCACGGTATGCCCGACGTTGCACCAACAGCACGTTTGCTCGTCGTGTTTGCCAGTCTCGGACACCGGTGACACTAAGTTCGAAGCCATCGACGAGCACTTTGGTCCTTGAAGTCAGCAGGAATCCAACGAGGGGAGATGGGCTGCTGCTTACCATTGTTGGGGTCAATATCGAAATGGACCACAGACTCACCATGCCTGGCCGCTACGGGATTGGTCGGCACTTCTTCATTCAGATCTGCTCCGAATCGGTCGAATTTATCATTTGCTGTATCAAATTCCGCCTGTGTCCACACAGGAATCCCCAAGTTTTTGGCCTCACGCTTCAGGGGCATGTTCTCGGCATTGTTCCGCAAGATTGGAGTCGAGTCTAGGCCCATCAGCCTGCGACTTCTCCTTCGCTTGTTCTCCCTCCTGTCTGGATCCCAATCGCCAATGAGGGGCCGTTTTCGTCTGCGTGTCGGATCGAACTTGTTTGGCGGATATTCGAGGCCCACGACGCCCCTAACCACTACACAGGGGTGTTGGTTTCGGAAACAAAACAAAATGTACATTTGCATCAGTGACTTACAGCATAGCCAAAATGCCCACAATACTCTGTTGGGAGGTGGGTTGTCCTGATCATTCCTTTCCAGCCGTCTCTTCATCAGTCCAGCGAGGCTGCCATTCTCCATGTACTCAAGGAGTATAAAGTGATCACGGTCGGCCCCTCGTAAGTATTCTTGCTTCCAGTCGTCATATTCATCACCCCTTTCGATCCAAGCCCTTGTTCTCTTCTCTCTGTAGGCTTCTGTCCACTGTGCCCGTGGGGCCCGCTCATCACGAGGCCGCGGGTCCCCGGCGCCGTCAGCGTCGTAATCGGTGAGTTCATCGTCAGAGGAATCACAATCTAAAGGTTCCGGCGGGTGGCGGGGTTTGGCTGGGAGGCCCGGGGCATCGATCATCTGGATCGAGTGGGCGGCCCGGTTTTGTCTCTGTTGGTCATGGTCAGTGGATGGAACTCTCGACATGAATTTGCCGAGGCAGACTTGCGTAGGTGGCCCGTCTCTCAGCGAGCATTTCGGCCATATCATCGTCATTGAGACCCATCTTGACAACAACGTCGTGATCATCGTTGCCGTTGTCGTACTTGTAGTGCACGGCCATGCCCTGGCCGCCTCTTGCCAATACTTTTTGCGGCACCCAGTTCGGAGCTCTGGTGTCAAAGTACTGAGTGAGTCCATGGAGACGCATTTGTTGGTCCTGGGCATCTGGGTCGGCACTGGGCACAGAGTACAACAAGTTGGCCCTGGGAGGTGCAGCCGCATAAGTCGGCCGCACTTTCTGCACCGCAACGGGCTCGAATACATTCGAAGGTGTTGTGGGGGGTACAAGATAGAAGCCTCTCCCATAGTAATCGGGATCCGCCGCAGCTTGTGCAAGCTGTGTCGCAACGGCAACACCATTATTGTGTACATTGGTAACTCGTTTCCTGTAATTATAAAACAGCCAATTGTCCAGCTTGACAGAATCACGGTGTGCCTTGAGTGCCCCAGCCATGATGAAAGTTATGATCTGCAGCTTTTAGACGTCAAATGACCTGGCAAGCAGGAAATGGGACATGCAACGCTTGCAACCAGACTCATTCGTAGGAGAGGTGGTGGTTGATGGTCTGGTAGCTGCGGTATCCCGGTATGGTATATTGAACGGCAATTTGTTGCTTGGTGTATGACAAAGGACTTGTGTCGCCGTTCGTTTGCGGTAGGTATCGGACGGCTAGTGCATCGGTATAGGGAGTCTGCTCCCAGAACGTCTGGAATGTGTCACATGGGAGGTCTGCATTCCAACGCGTCCAACTACTCGCAGCCTCATATTCTATTAAATAGCATTACATTATCATGAGTGGGTATCGTATATGCAAGTCTGACTACCAAAAGACAGTGTTGTGGCCGTATGTCCAATGTTCGATCAAGAACTCAAAGGCGACTCGACTGGCTTCGCTGCCGGGCTCAAACCGGCCAGTGTATCGTCGCTCTTGGCCGTAAGCTTTGCTTCCTGCTCTTCTGCATCTGATGCTACTCTCGTCTCCTCGCTGATCTCTCGGTGAGGTTGACCCCTTTCTTCAGGGATGGGAGCTAGCAAGCCGTCGATCGTGTTGATCTTGGGCTGTAAGGATGCTTCTGGCGTCAAAGTGGCAGGCTGAGGGTTGACCTCGTTCGCTGTATCCTTGGCCTGACCGCTTTCCGTACCGGGTCCAGCCGCTCCATCATTTCCTGCGACTACTTGCTGCAGTGGAACAGTCTCCTGTGTCTGAGGTCTGAATCTCGAATCCAGCTTCGACACCTCCTTTGCCAGGCCCTTGACACCGTTGAGAATGAGTTCAGGCCGTTCCCAAGCTAGCAGTCCGGATTTTCCATTGGCTCTGTGCGCGTAGAGGACGTGATATCTGGCGTTCGCCCAGCTCGGGCACGAATATGCCTCTTTCGCTTGCACGTCGCCCAGCTTCTGTGCTTCCGCATCTTCATTTCGAGGTTCTCGAGTTTCAGCTGGCGTGTCCGTCTGCTCATCTGCTGGAGCCTCGACCTGCTCGGCCTCATCACCGAGAAACACGGTGATGCCAATCTTTGGTCGCGGTGGTGCCTTTTTCGTCACCGTCTCTGGATGCTGTAGACAGTATGCCCAGAATCTCATGGCCGCCTCGGGACCCGGTAGCCAAGCCAGCTGCGTAAAGGTGATGATTTCTGCAGGCGTAAATTCCCTCTTTGGCCCCAGCGTCTGCAAGCTTTTGAGCGCAAAGACGAGCAGGCCGGTCGGCGAATCGCACAGGGCGTAAGCCAGGGTGTTGGGCTCTCGAAAGCCCATCTGATTCAACCCAAAGTGTGTCGCTACGGATTTGGCGCTCTTCTTGTCTGGACGACTCCTCTCGAGAGCCGAAAAGTCCTCCTTGACGTATCCGAGCATTGGCATCTTGAGTAGGCTAGCCAATGACCATTTCGCCCATTCGATGGGAGCCTCCTTTAGTTTTGGCCGGGCCAGCGGCGGCGAGATGAAATGAGCTCCGAGACACGAGTCTATGTGCTCAGTCGCCAAATAGTTGACCAGTTGCCAATCAATCTCGGCAGGCGAAGCTGACCCCGATCCAAGGTTGGTCGTCAGATAATGAGGATACTCCAATCTGCCCATTAATGAATTAAGCATTTCTCCCGTCGTGGAAATCACGGGCGTGTTGTTGGGGAGCGCATCGCTAAAGCCGAGACCTGGCAATGCCGGAATGACCAGGTGGAATGGTTGATTATTTGCTGCATCCTCGGGGTCCGTAAAAACTTGTGTAATATGACCAAATGAGAGGTTTGTAAATGGAAAGGGGGGTATCATGAGAAGAGGTAAAGCATTAAAATGAGGAGAACGAATGTGAACAAAGTGCAACCTGATGGGCGCTTCGCTCTGAGGAATTGTGAATCCAGTACGGAACTGTGGCAGCTGGGCGTTTAGTTCTTCCTCTCTTGTCCGCCACGAATACTCCTCGAGCCTGTCTTTGTTAGTGGATATGCGATTCACTGTTGGATCTCGCCAGACTCACCAAAAGTCAATCAGTGGCTCGACTTGAGGTTTTGGCTCCCACCAGTCATCCGATCTTGGCTTGGACAGCTCATGAGGCAGTCTAGTGATTTCCAATTTCTCCTTGGTGAGATCGAGATATCGTGAAGAGACCTGCAATGAAGGAAAAAGGCGGCGCGTCAGCCACAAGCGCGGGAAAAAAAGATCGACGTTGAATCTATCGAAACGGTGGATGGGGGCTTGGCGGGACTCACATGGATTTGGTATGGCTTGACTTGTTCACCGGGAGTAGTAGCACCACCAGCGGGTGTTTCCCCAGCAGAGTTGCCAGCCATTTTGAAGCCGTTCTTCTTCCACCCGATTCAATGATCTATCTGCGACAAAACTGAAAGAGGGAGAAGAGAAGACGCGCGGGACGAGAGACGAGAGAGAAGACACACGTCAGGGGGAATAACCAGAAAAATACCACCCCAAAAACTCGTCAGCGCATCCACTGTTATGGTGCCGTGAATAATAGATTATCTCTGGGTATTAAGGATGATATGTGGCTTGACGGGCGCCAGAATTGCAGGTGTGGCGAGTACAAATCCAGCAGCAAAGAGCCCAAAACTGGGCAGAGATCCAAGGTTTGGACGTCCTGTACCCGGCTTGGCAGGCCTGGACCCTTGGTCGAGTGGCGGTGCTGACGACGTTGAATCCCTGCTAGAGTTGCTCTGTCCGGAGATGATCTCCAAGGGTCTCGCGAGATACCCTGTCGTATCTGTGGCTTGCTTGGTCCTTGACTGGCGAGTCGCATCTGCTGTGTGATGATTGACCAACGAAGAGATGGAAAAGAAGATGTGTTGTTCCGAGAAGGAGGCAGCCCGGGGGCGAATATCTTGGGGGTCGAGAACATGTTTTTCAATCTGGTATACTACAGCACTAGATCTGAGATCGAGTCAGATATGGAAATCCACGTTAGGGGTAGATGCGAGTTCTGGCTGGGGATTGGTTCCTACGGGCCGCTGTCTTTGGCGCTTAAGAAGGGATTAACCTTACTTTTGAGTCGCATTTTGGTATTCAAGGTTGAATTTGTTTCCATGGGCATGGCAGGGATTCCATGACAGTTGCAAGGTGAAGTGAATGAGCAGAGTGAATACCAGAGTGAAACCCGTGACGATGAACCGAGACAGTGGTTCTGGAAGAAACCTGTGCGAAACCAATTGCATGTGATACCTACAGAGACTTTAGAGTCAAGTCGGCTTTGGCTTCCGCCGTTGGGGCTTGAGTTGGACCTGCAGCTACAGTTGGGTGCCCCTATAAGCGCGGTCTTGGGGAGTCGCATAGACGATGGAGGACAGACAGATACTTGTAGGTAACAACTCAATAACATGCTCTTACCGGCCATTTCAAGCTGTCGCGACATATCAAGCATCCTGTAACATTGCAGCGGACGCTGTAGTAGGACTATGTATAGGCCTGTGCGATACTATTCATCCACACGTTCTAGCCAAACGACGCCAACAAACATGAAGATTCAACGATTCCGAGTCCCGAAAGCGCGGAAACCGTCTCGGACCAATCCCTCAAGATGCAAACAAATCCTTACTAGTCCAGTGCATCCATGCGCATGCCGCAACCCGATCGCATTCGTTCTCCTCTCCACGATGGACTTTCCCCCAAATAAGGTCCATTAAATAACGGATATGATCTCCAGAGAGGCAATAGACTGTCCCGGCAGCATGCAAACCCATCCGAATCGAGGACTCCTTGCCCAAAAGAGGTACACTGCCCCGCCGACAGGGTGACCAGCTTCGGCAATCGCATCGCAAGATGTTCCATGATCTGATTATGGGTGCATGCAATGGGCGACAAAGGGGTTGCCGAACAACATGTTTCCTCCTTCGATCCGAGGCGGAGGACCCTTGATTTCTATACCGACAACTTTATCACCGAATCATGACGACGGACACGAAACAACAGCGAACCGTGCTCATCACCGGCTGCAGCGAGGGCGGCATCGGCTTCGCCCTCGCCCAGGAGTTTCACAACAGGGGCCTCCGCGTCTTCGCGACGGCCCGGAACCTGTCAAAGGTCGAGCACCTGCGCGCTCTCGTAGGCGTCGAGATCGTCCAGCTCGACGTCGCCGACAAGGCCTCGGTCCGCGCCGCCGCCGATGAGGTCGCCAAGCTGACCGGCGGTCGCCTCGACTACCTGGTCAACAATGCGGGAGCCGGATACCAGTGTCCTCTGCTCGACGCCGACCTCGACGAGGGCCGAAAGCTGTTCGAGGTCAACATCTGGGGCCTGTTGGCTGTCACTCAGGCCTTTGCTCCACTGCTCGTCGAGACCGCCGCCAAAGGAGGCAAGCCGCGTGTCGTCAATATCGGCTCTATCGTATCCAGGGTTAATGTGCCGTGGGGCGGTTTGTGTATGTTGCGTCTCGGGAAGTCTCGAAATGGGCCTTGAAGCTGACATGTATAGACAACGCATCCAAAGGAGCCTTGTCTACACTCAACGATGCCCTGCGAATGGAGCTCCGGCCACTGGGCGTCGGCGTCCTGCACGTCATTACCGGCGGCGTCTCGACCAAGTTTTACGGCAACAGCGCCGGCCAGAAGCTCCCAGAGGGCAGCGTCTACACGCCCATTGCGGCAGACATTGAAAAGGCCGTGGCGGGTCACACAGCAAGCTCCCTGCAGACCATGACCCCAGAGACCTACGCGCGCAAGGTCGTGAGCAACGTCCTGAGCAGCTGGCCGACGATGACCTACTGGATTGGTGGACAGACCTGGATCGGCTACCTGGGTGTCAAGTTCGGCTGGGACTCGATACGTGATTTGGTCATTGGCTACATGACTGGCATGCATGCGCTCCGTCAAAAGTATCTGGCTGCTACACGAGGCAATAAGGCTTGATGTAGAGATTTGTCAAGTCAAAGACTGAGCAACGTGTACCTTTTCCGCACGAGATACCAATCTTCCCTGGAATGACTATTGCAAATAATATTTAATGCCCAACCAAAAGACACTCTGATTTCTCGGATGATGAAAATGGAACAGCAACATTGTGAACAGTTGATTATCGGCTCAAGATAGACATTCAACTTGGCATTCAATCTTTTTTACCAATAAAGCCATTACCTACATACGCCTTTATGATTACATGACCTGTCGCATCCGGATCTAATTCGGATGCTTGCTTGATGAAAGGGGTATGTCTATGCACCCAAATGCCATGTGCTTTCAAACTCCGCATGTGCTTAAAAAGTTACGCCTAAACACCCTGCAACATCTGCATGCAACGCATACAGCATCGTTACAATAGCTTAACAGACAGCCTTTGAGTTGGCTTTTGCCAATCAATACAACATGACGTACAAACTCCACGGTCAACTGCAGACCAAGATACACCGTACTTCCTGCTTGGAAGTCATGTCAGGATTCGTCCACGATCGCTTCAATCTCCAGAGCCCTCAATGATCATGCCATGAGCGTTGCAAACGCCGACGAGAATCTTGTTGCGAGGTACTCGAACCTCGGCGACCTTCATGCATCCGAAAACGTTGATCTCTCTGAGGTTGGGGCAACTACGAAAGATGCTGCCCACGATGAAGTCGGTCACCTCTACACAGAAGCTGATCTCCATCTTCTTCATTTCGGTGTATTCCTTCTCTGCGGAAAATACTTCCTCAAAGGTCTCCTTGCTGATGTGTCGACAGCCGTGGACGTTGACATGACGGATAGACTTTGCAGAGTGGATCATGAGAGCGCGCAAAGCCTCTGAACAAAAGCCGACCTGGTGTGGATTGCCTCGGGGGGTGTTAGCGTCGAGGAATCGAGCCTTGCGGAAATCGACAAAGGTCAGAGGCTTGTTCTTCCAGTCTGTGAAAAGTCTGGCAAAGCCCGCATCAGTCATGACCTCGCTTGCGGTGATGCGAAGCTTGCTCAGAGATTGACACTCTTGACGAATGGCATCGAGAAGACGATCATCCACGTCGGGAACTTCCTTGATCGAGAAGGTCTCCAAAGTGCTGCCGATGCTCTTGATCACCTTGACGTAGGATTCGGTCTTGGTATAAGTTCTGAGGTCAAGAGAAAGATGTCGTAGACCCTTCAGCTTGGCAAGATGCTCCACACCCTGGTCGGTCACCTTTTGGTTTCCGGAGATCTTGAGTCGTTCGAGATTAGGGCACAGATCATGAAGACGTTCCATCATGTCGTCGCCGACATGTCTGTCGGTGTAGTATATCTGGAGGCTCTTGAGGTGTGAGCCCTTGGCCTTGAGATAGGCCAACCAAGTGTCCTCGGAGAGAAGATTGGCGCCGTGTATCGATATGCCCTCGAGATTGATGTTACGGGTCGTCAGGTACTGCATGACATCATCCTTGAAATGGATGCCATTTCGGATCTTGATAGCCCTGAGGAACGGTACCTGCTGAAATATGCGCATGTAGTCATCAGACGAGAGGTTTGCGCCGTCGTAAATCTTGACCTGATCATGGTGAGGTTTCAAGAAGAGGTCCAGGGTTTGTGGATTAATAAGTCGGCGCTTGGAAAGGTGACGGGCAATCTTGTCAATGACTATAGGTGGCAGTTCACCCAAGTCGTCGGCGAGATTGATGTTCTTCACCAGCAGCTCGACACAGAGAGTCAAGAGCGGCTTGGCTCCAACCGAGTAGGTGCCGTCGAGAATTCGGCTTTGGACCTTGCGACGACCAGCACCCTGACCTGCGACCCTCTTCCGCTTCTTCGAAGCGGGGTCATCCTTGGCGAGTTCCTTTACACACTTGGGACACAGCAGTCCACCGTCTGGGCCAGCACGGGTGTATGGTGTGACCGTGAAGCGCTTGCCGCACTCTTCACAGTTGGCAATCTGTCCTGGAACTGGGCCGGGCTTCTCCTTAAGCATCACGGCAGCCAAGTCGTCGGAATCTGATGCGTCAGCATCCTTCTTGCGCTTCTGGAATGCCTTGGACTTTTTGATCTTTCCAATGGCTTCGGCCTCCTTCTTGCGCTTTGCGGCTTGAGCGGCTTGAGCCCGTCGACTGGCTGTTGTGGTCGGGGCTGTGGTCTCTTCCTCATCGTCATCTCCATCGACTTGAGAATCGGTAGCTTCGGGTGTGTTTGAGGAGGCATTGCTGGCATTCTGCTCGGCGGCGGCGGCGGCGGCAGCGGCAGCAGAGCGTCGTGCTTCTGCACTTGCTAGGGCACCTCTGGCATTGTTGAGCTGTGGTGCGATTTCGTTAGTTGTGTAAAGGGAAAGTGGGATGGATTTGGAGGGAAAAACATACTGCCAGATAGTCTGTGAGCGCCGATCGCCTAGAGATGGTCAGTAATCAATCTAGCCACTGGCAAGAGTACTGCTCACGGTCCGCGAATGGCATTGTGCGTGTTGTTGCGCGTCGGTCGGTTCGAGCTCCTGTTAAAAGTCAGCAACAGGGTACAGTAAGCAGATGCGCTGGGTGTACGAACATCTTGTCTTGCTGCTGTGGAACAACCCAAGACGGATGGGAACGGATGGGAACGCAAGTTCACGGTGATCTTGGCTGGGGAACAGAAAAAGTTCTTGCTGAGCAAGATGGGTTGTTGTCCTTGCCAGGCGTGCGATCGGCAACAAAGAGTTGCGCTGACAAAGGCTGGAAGCCAGTGAAATTTTTAGTTGACCACTGGAATCATCAATGGCCGCTCCACGAACACCAAATGCAAACGCGATTGTTGCCACAGGCTACCTACCGTGCCTACATTAAGGTGCAGCTCATCATCGAAGCTACACTAGCATCTGAGTCGCGTCGAGGCAGGGGTACGGTGCCTAAGACTTTAATTGATTTTGGCGGGGTAATTGGCTCAATCTGGAGGTCCACAGCGTCCAAGGTTAGCGGCTCCCGGGAAGTGGAAGGAACCCACAGTCGCTGCCTAGAACAGACAATCAAGTGGGGCTCACAGCTAAAGTGGTTGCAGCAGCGACCCGATAGCTCACGTGTTTCGGCGTGCAATTCGTGTCGGCGGCGAACGAAGCTGTCGCCACCTGCATCTTGCCGCCTTTGACTTTTTTTTGTAGATTGTCCAAGCTGCGACCAATGTTAGTCATTGTCAGCTGCATCGGCACAATCCAGCTAGCTTGTTTGTGCCTGACACCAGACTCCCAGGTGAGCCAGGCACTCGGCGCCTTTCCAGTTGCATTGTGCACCGCGATTGTTTCCTGGGGCCTCTTTTATCCCATCCCATCTGCATCATCACTTGGAGCCCCACTAGTACCTTCTTCACCTTGTTGTTTCCCTTTGTGGTCTTCTTTCCCAACTCACCGACAGCCCAAGTGCTGGCTGTTCAACTTCAATTTTCCATCCAAGCACGGGACAGTGGTTGCTGATCTCACCTTCACCACCTCGGCGCCAATCCGTCAACACCACTTCATCCACCCCATCTTCTTGATCCAATCACTCATTGGTTCATCATCACTTCATCAACTCGTCGGTGCATTGTCACCATGGCGCCGCGAACGCGCAAAGCCCCAGAGGCCAATGGCGCTGGCAATGTCGATGCTGCTGCCGCCACCCAACCTACCGCCGATCCGGTGGTGACCTCTGCCAACCCCAAGAAGCGAGGCAGACCCTCAAAGGCCGCAGTGCCTCCTACTGCAACTTCCTCGAATGCATCTCCTGCACTGTCAGTCTCGGATGCAGGCGAATTTTCGACGCCGGCTACGAGTAATGCGGTGACTCCAGCAGTTTCCACCAATGGCCCGACTGCCGAGAAGAAGACGATGAGCCGCATCGTCATTGAGCTGCCGGCTCATCTTGCTGACGACGATGACGACGATGAGTTGTCTAACATTGCCGCTCGTCAGTCTGCATCGACGCGCACTAGAAAGGCACGCCGACCTCTTCGACCGATGTCGTACACCGTCGACGACTCCGAGGACAATGGTATGGATTACGATATTGACGATACGCCTGACGCCATTCTCGCCCGACAACTACAGCGAGAGGAGGACACCAAGGCTACTACCGCAGCAACTCCCCTGCCAACCACAGAGCCCTCTCTTCGCCGAAGCACTAGAACGGCCAAGACGAAAGAGGCAGCCACGGCTCCGAAGACCCAAAGGCAGCTCGAAGAGGAGGCAGAGTACATCTCCTCTGACGACAGCACTGACTTCCAGGCTCCACCTCCCAAAAAGGCCAAAGTAGCCAAGGAACAGTCCAAGAAGAAGTCCAAGAAGGTGGCATCACCACCCTTGGAATACACACCAGACCCCAACGACCCGGATGCCGAATGCCCCGGCTTTGAGACGCCGTCCGACTTTTCGGACTGGGAATTCCCAGAGGATGAAGCAGAGGCCGTTGGCCAGATGGGACGAATTGGACGTGCCCGTCGTGGATT
This sequence comes from Pestalotiopsis sp. DP-2020a, assembly GCA_018115615.1. Classification (NCBI taxonomy): domain Eukaryota; kingdom Fungi; phylum Ascomycota; class Sordariomycetes; order Amphisphaeriales; family Sporocadaceae; genus Pestalotiopsis; species Pestalotiopsis sp. DP-2020a. Next base: position 70,391 of record JACVEI010000284.1, on the reverse strand, counting down.
TGGAGCCATCGCTTCCAAGAAACGAGCCACGAAGGAACGATTGCGCTTGGAATTCTACCATCCCGAGCTAAAGACCATGTGGAAGGATTTGGAGGAAAAGGGTACGCTGCAGGCTGGTGCTGCTGCTCAGCCCACCAGCATCAACCGAACACTCAAGCCATTCCAACTGGAAGGACTCGCCTGGATGAAGGCGATGGAACAGCTTGAGTGGAAGGGAGGAATCCTTGGTGATGAGATGGGTCTAGGCAAGACCATCCAAGCGGTTTCTCTGATAATGTCAGATTACCCTGCCAAGCAGCCCAGTCTCGTTCTGGTCCCCCCTGTCGCCCTGATGCAGTGGAAGTCAGAGATCGAGTCGTACACTGATGGTACGCTCAAGGTGGTCGTGTTTCACGGCACGAACCAGCAAGCCAAGAGCATGACTGCAAAGGAGCTGAAGCAGTTTGATGTCATCATGATGTCGTACAACACCTTGCAGTCAATGTACCAGCGCCAGGAAAAGGGATTCAAACGAAAGGAGAGCATGTACAAGGCCAAGAGTCCTATACACTCCATAGATTTTCACCGAGTCATTCTCGATGAAGCCCATTCCATCAAGGTAAGATCACTTCTCCCTCTCGCACAAGGCTAAGCTTACACGAACCAGACTCGCACGACCGCAACGGCCAAGGCTTGTTTTGCCTTGAAGACGACGTACCGATGGTGCCTGACGGGAACCCCTTTGCAGAACCGAATCGGTGAATTCTTCTCACTGATTCGATTCTTGAACATGGCGCCTTTTGCGTCATACTTTTGCAGATCATGCCCGTGCTCTACCTTGGAGTGGGATATGAATGAGCAAGGCCGATGCAAGCACTGTGAGCTCCCTCTTCCAAGAAGCCGTGAGAGTGCTGCTAACAGGATCTAGGTAACCATGCGTCTATGAGACACGTGTCAGTGTTCAACCAGGAACTGCTCAATCCGATCCAGAGGTTCAACAACAAGGGTCCTGGTGCTGAAGCCTTCAAGAAGCTGCGCCTCATGACTGGACGCATCATGCTGCGTCGTCTGAAGAAGGATCACACCAACTCGATGGAGCTTCCCGTCAAGGAGATTTACGTCGCCCGCCAATTCTTTGGTGAGGCAGAGCACGATTTCGCCACCAGTTTGACAAACGAGAAGCAGCGCGAGTTTGACACCTATGTTGCTCAAGGTGTCATGCTGAACAACTATGCCAACATTTTTGGCCTGATTATGCAGATGCGACAGGTATCTGATCACCCAGATCTGATCCTTAAGAAATCTGGAGAAGGCGGACAAAATGTCTTGCAGTGTTGCATTTGTGACGAGGTTGCCGAGGAGGCAATTCGATCCAAGTGTCGACACGACTTTTGCCGTTCTTGTGCCAAGAGCTATCTCAACTCTCAGGACCAGCCGGATTGTCCAAACTGCCATATTCCTCTTTCCATCGATCTCGAACAGCCAGAGATGGAGCAGGAAGAGGCTGCTGTCAAGAAGTCTTCGATTATTAATCGAATCAACATGGAGCATTGGACATCATCCTCCAAGATTGAACTTCTCGTTCATGAATTGCACCAGCTGCGATCGGACAGTGCATCGCACAAGTCCATCATCTTTTCACAGTTCACGACGATGCTCCAGCTCATCGAGTGGCGTTTGCGCAGAGCTGGCATCACCACGGTCATGCTTGATGGCAGCATGACGCCTGCTCAGCGAGCGGCATCCATTGACCATTTTATGAACAATATTGACGTCGAGTGTTTTCTGGTTTCTTTGAAGGCTGGCGGTGTGGCTCTGAATCTGACAGAGGCGTCGCGTGTCTTCATTGTCGATCCGTAAGTTCTCAGCCTTTTCTGGAATGATATATAAATACTGACATGTCTAGTTGGTGGAACCCTGCCGCTGAGTGGCAATCCGCAGATCGTTGCCACCGCATTGGACAGACCCGTCCTTGTACCATTACCCGTCTCTGCATTGAAGACTCCGTCGAGAGTCGAATCGTTCAGCTTCAAGAAAAGAAGACCTCGATGATCAATTCGACCATTAACTCGGATGATGCTGCCATGGAGTCCTTGTCTCCGGAGGATCTCCAGTTCTTGTTCAAGGGTTGATCCTTTGAGTTGCCTCATAAAAGCAAGACGTTGATCATCAACGAAATGATGGTCGTTCGTTGTCATACGAAAGTGACAGCACGTAGGCTGTCATACGGAATGCGGCACGTTGGTTGTCATACGGAATGACAACACTAGGTTTTGAGCGCAGGGAAAGTTTTTTTTGGGAGCATCAACACAGAGTTGCTATAATACGATGAATGCCAGCATGAATCTTGGCACTGGCGAGTAGGCGTTGTAAGGAGTTCGGTATATAGAGGACGCATCCTCTGCCCATTGAGGCATTAAGTACACCCAGAAGAAACCCGATCTGTCTTGATATTTTGCAATGTTGCTATTTCATGACCAAAAGTGTTAAGATTGCACAGTCACCAATTGCACACAACAATCAATTGCGACATGTTTGATGATCAAGATGAATGTTCTCAAAGTTTGGCCGTCTTCAGATACACAAGACGAGCATCAAACACTCCTATCGATGTATTGATCATACACTAATTTGTTTTTACGCCCATATCTCAATACAGAGCACCCATGTCTACGAGTGCCCTCATAATCAAACTCTGCCACGCCATTTTTCAAATCATACTACGAAGCCTTGAGCTGCATGCGCTTCCACTCCCAGTATCCGAGGCGTATGCGATCCCACTTCTCGCCCAGCCTCCTCAGACAAAGGTCAGCCTGGTCCTTGTCGCCGGCCTCGGCAAGAATGTCGACCATGAGCTCCAAGGCATACGTGCTGCGGACCTGTTCGCCGTCGCCTCCGAGGTCGTGTACGTACTGCTCGGTAGAGTCCCTGACGCTGCCGAGTTTCCGGCCGCCCTTGACCAGGACGCCCCGGAGGTAGTTCCAGGGGCTCTGATTCTGGGGCGCCAGCTTGATCTTGGCCTCAGCGTAGCGGACCTCACGGTCGATGATGTCGTCGGGCACGGCCGGGTCGTGCTCGGTGGCGTGGGAACCCGGGGTGGTGTGCGCGGGGTCGGAGAAGACGAGGAAGAAGCGGTGGGACCAGGCCGAGTTGTTGCGCACGTCCTGGTCGATCATGCCCTCGATGCTCTCGAGCTCGCCGGCGTCGTCCCACATGCCCAGCTTGCGGACAGCGTACTGGCGGTACGTCCAGACGTGATAATTCTTGGCGTCCTCGGAGAACATGTCCATCATGAAGTCGCGCTCGGCCCGGCCGAACCGCCGGACCTCGTCGGGACTGTCCTTGATCTGCGGGTAGTAGTGGTCCAGCAGCAGCTGCCGGTGGTGCCAGATCTGGTAGTTCTTTTGGTGTTCGAGGGCCACCTCGTTGAGCCAGGCCACCTCGTCCAGCAGGGGAATGTCGAGCGCCTGCACGATGGAGAATCGGTACAGCCAGACTGTGTAGTGTGCCGGGTTCATGGAGATGATGTGCTCGGTGAGTTTGAGGCAGCGGGGCGAGTATTCCTTGGCGATCATGACGGCGCGGAGGTGTGCGGTTGCTGAAGGTTGTCAGTGAGGTCTCATCACCATATTTCATGAAACTTACACTCGGCATAATCATCGGGATATGCTATAGAAGCCAGAGCTCCCTCTGGTTCCGTCTGGGGCACGGGTATCACATCGTCCCAGTCAGGATCCGTGGCGTACGATCCCATCTTCTCGCCGTAGAGCTCGTTGCTGAGAGTAGCCATTTCCTGTCTCCTGGCGCGCTCCTCCTCAATCTCCTTGGTCTCCTCTGGTGTAAACTTGACTTGGATCTCGCCGCCACGCCTGCGTTGTGCCCGGACTCTCCTCTCTCGAAAGTGTTTGCTCTGCCTCAACAGAGAAAGGTGTCGTGCTCGCTTCTCAACCCTCTCGTCGTACTGCTCGATCGAGTACTCGCCAAGGGGCCGGCCGTACTTGTCCTTGCCCCAGTCGTCGATAGTCGGCTTGGGAAACTTGCGCGCCGGCGTGCTGGCCTCGTTGACCTGCTTCCAGAGATCCTTTTGTGCCTTTTTGGCGAGAAGATGGACCTCGCCCTTATCGAGGTATTGCTGGTTGAGATAGGCCGTACGCTCGACAGTCGAGAGCCCTTGTAGACCGACCTTTTGACGTGTTTCTTCGTACGGGTTGGTGAGCTCGTAGAGTTGGTAGGCGCGCTCAAAGACGGTCTTGGGTTCTGGTTTGGCTGGCAAAAGTTAGCTGGTCTGCAAGTGGAGTTGTAAACAAAAGCAGAATGGAAACGATGACCAAGATCGATTCTGATTCGCACTTACTGTTGGCTGGGTTCGCCTTGGGCGCTGCTTTACCTTTGGGTGGCATGGCGATATTTGGAGAGCTCCGGGAAGGTCAATCCATGGTGGGGTTCTCTGGAGGTTTGGCGACTTTGTTGCTCAACCCCACGTCGACGTATTTAGGAATGGACCCTGGATGGAATATGATCCACAATTAGAAGTGAATGGGATACCTTGTTGTAATGTTTGTTTTACATCGTCTATCATTATTCGATGCAACTTTCAATATCACAAATACCTTTCGAGGTCAGGCTCCGACATCACATGCGATCATACCTTTCCAGCATACATGTCATAATGGAACATGTCGGGAAACATACTGAAAGATATATCCTTGAGGATTCTAGACTTTCCAAGAACTGGTCTGTCAAGTATACTAAAATTATATACATACAAGGTAATCATTAGGACATTGATACAAGTCGGTGTTACCTACTTTCGACACGCCAAAACTTCCAACCTTCTCTTTCAGCTCCCCCGCTGTGTACTCCCACCAGTCTCTCTACACCTTCATTACCGGGAGCGTTCAGGAACTTTTCCAGGTCAATTTCCATGCCTCCCTCCTCGTCCTCGTCCATTCCATTCTTCAAGACGGCAGGCCAGAGCACACCTATACCATCACCACCGAGAGTGGTCTCAAACTTTTGGTATCCTTCCAGGTCGAGCTGTTGTTCCAAACGATCCCATCTATCCCTGGACACATCTGGCCGCATCAATGTTATCGAACAGCCACCTCCGCCGGCTCCAGTGAGCTTGGTCCATCCCAGTCCTTCGTAGTCAACCAATTCCCGTACACGCTCGAGACGAGGATGTGATACGCCCAATGCGTTGAGCAATCCATGATTTATCGTCATGATTTCTCCCACCTTTCTCAGGCTCTCCACCTCGTCCTTGTCAAAGTCGTCTTCGGCAATCAGGTCGTTCATGGTATGTACACACTTGTCGATCGCATCCAGGATGGGACCGACCAGTTTGGGGTGTGTATTCCTCAGCTTGGCGACCTTGGCCACCTCGTGTGCTGTAGACTTGGGCTGTCGCGTGTCGACGAGCAGCAGTGGAAGCTCCGGAAAATCCCACAGTGGTTTCACCGTCGGTGGCTTCTCCCCGTCGCCCTTGAGATACACCACAGCCTTTCCCTGCGTGGCGACCGTGTTGTCCACACCAGAAGGATTCCCGTGTATACACATTTCCGCCACAAAAGCCCAGCTGTTGATTCTTGCGACCTGCAGGCGCGCCTCATCCGGAGGCTGATCGGGGTGGGGTCCGGATAACGTTCGAAGTTGCAGAAGCAAGGCTGAAGACATGCATACAGCTATCGACGCGCTGCTGCCAAGGCCGGCGCCAATGGGTATCGTCGAGCGCAGGGTGTACAGACATCCCGGGAACTTGGGCGACCCGAGGGAGAGGAACAGATATAGGAAAGAGCTTGCCGAGTTTTTGTGAATCTTGCGCTCGACCTCGGACTTGTGAGGTGATATATCTTGGAGGTGCGGCTGCAGTGCCTCCATTAGGTCTGGGTCGAGGGAGGTGACATGGCTATAGTAGGACTTTTTCTTGTCGGGGTGTTGAAATATGGCCCATGGCAGGTCGTCAATGTTCCAGGTATGTTCGAGATCGATATCGGTGAACCGCAGGCTGAGGGTGCGCTTCGACTTGGAGAGGGTGGTGACGTGTAGATATGATCTCAGGGAGATGGAAGCGGCAATGGCGGGCTGCGGACGAGAATATTAGCAGAGTCGAGATACACCCTCGCAGAAACATACCTTGCCATATACGACGGCGTGCTCTCCAGACACAATGACCTTGCCCGGGGCTGAGACCATGAACGGGGGCATCATGGCGTTGGACTTTTTGCGATACATTCCTGCTCTTGGGTTGTCTGGTGACGCTCGCCCATTTACATGACCGTTGCCGTTGGTACTCCTCGAGCCATTGATGCCGTTGCTGACCCCATTCCCGTTGACGTGTGGTAGCACCAGGCTCTCCTCGGAGCTGCTCGACACTGACGACATGTTGAAAGTCGTGGTATCTGCTGTGTAGGTGGAATGCCAGAGACAGGCGCAAAGCAGTTGAAAGACGTCGTTGATTCAGTTGGTCGGGGACCGGATGCAGGGGTGGCCGATGCGCGCCCGCTCACTACTGAACCTTGTTGTAGGTACTCTGTTTAGACAATTGGCTTGAAACGGAGTTCGAGAATCGTAGGATTATACTGGCAGTTCTTTGAGAGAAAACGAGGGTCAGGTCAGGTTTGACTGCCTGGGCATATGTACAAAAAAGTACGGTACGCGTATGGGGGCGCAGGGACACGACAATATGCAGCTGCAGATGAGTTGTTGGGGGTCTAGGTAGGTGAGGTAGGTAGGTTCTGCCTAGTCGGTGTCGCGCAGGGAGATGCTGGTGCATATATTGGTATCGTACTGTAGTAAATCTGCCCGCCGCCAATGTTGTGTACGGTATATTCCCGTTCAAGAAAGGCCCGAGTATTCTCAAAGGATGTAAGCCGCCCTCCGTCGTTTCGCTGTGGCCTGGAGAAACGAGAGGACCGAGAGGAGCGAGCGGTGGTCAGCAGGTGTAGTACCGCGTATAGAAACTCCGAGGCCACCTTTGTTTGCTTCCACCCGGGTAGCTATCGTGCATATGTTTCTCTGACGTTGGCAGTCGATTTGTTTCCACTGCTATGACCTAGATAGCGCATGGCCCGTCATTCTGTCCACTGTAAACTCAGGGTATCATTGAATCTCCAGCTTTGCCCCTTTTTTCCCATCTCCCCCAAACTCGGCCCCAACCCGTGGAAGCTTTTTGGGAGGCCAGAAAAAGCTGGCAAAATTATTAGGAGGGGCCGTTAGCCTGCCCGTGACCTCTCTGTCCCTGCTGTAGCGCATCGACCAACAGGTACAAAAGCGGGATCCGACGCTGCGGGACAGGTCTCCAGCGGGCCACTCATGACCGCCCAATTGGAAACCAGGTACCTAAAACAGTGCTGCTGCAGGGTAGTACAAGGTATGTATCGCCCTTTCAGCAAGCCACCGGTATTCGACATTGGCGGCCCCCCTCGTCTAGCCATCCCCGATTGCCCGATGCTCCCCCAGCGCATCGTCGGTAAAGCCCGAGGTCCTATTATAATTGGTAGGTATTATGCTTTGGTGATGTGCATTTCTGACGACTCAGCTGATGATAACTCAGCCCTGCTTGGCACGGCTATGAATAATTCCATGACTGTAATACTGATTGAGATTGCAAGTGCTCTATTTGCATCAGTTAGATATACGAAATAAAGGATGGCCAATGATGAAGCGGATGGCGGCAGCAGCGATCCGGGTCGTGTGATTCAATAGTTCCTTGCAGGGGCCCAGACTGACAAATCCAGCAGAAATCGTTTCGAGATTATCGAGAATAATCTCACAGACCTCGATCATCTTCTCAGCATTATGATATTACAGGACATATACATGCTGTATTCTATATACACAATCTGAAATCAGGGTATCCTCAGACTATACTCTCCGGTACAACAGCTTTCCTCCACCAGAGCCATCTTTTAGGCAATGTCTTGGGAGGCAAGTGCACCTCTTCTACTCTCTTCTCTCTCGGGAACCTCCTCCGTCTCGGTCTCGGCTCTACGGCTTCGGCCTTGACTGCCGCATCTCGCCTCATTCTCCACTGAGTACCCATGAGCTTGAATCTTTCGTCCAGGCGCTCAATGTGACTCGTGAGAAACTCCATGCCCGTCCTCGTCTGGACCAGGAGGATAAACACGATGAAGGGCACACACGCGCAGATCATGGTGACGGGAAACTGCCAGTCGTCGACATCTAGAGGAAACCCCGTCATGCTCCAGACGCTCGTGACAAATGTCAGCGGGTAAAAGATCATGCTGAGGCTAGTCAACACCTTGATGTTGTCCCCCTGCTCGATCGCCCGCCGGCTCTCCTTGACGCTGCTGCCCGAGAAGAGCTGGTCTCGCAGGCTCTTGATCTCCTGCCGCGTCGCCTCGTTCTTGGCGTGGACCTGGTGCAGCAGCGAGACGGCCGCCTCCAGTTCGTGCCTCAGAGGGCGCAGCTTTGCAAGGTATGCGTGGTACTCGGGCGAATTCTGGGCGGCGTCCGGGTGTGGAAAGAGTGTCGAGTGTTTTCCTGCCCAGAACTCCTTGGTAAAAGTATCCGTGTACGCATTGATCATGGACTTGATGCCGTCGTTGATCACTGCCAGCGTATTGTATGCCCAGAAATATCGTCTCGAGTAGGTAAAGTGCTTGTCCTCGAATAGGAGTTTGTCCCGCAGGCGGTCGTCAAACATGAATGTCACCTGGAAAGTCAGTCTTCGTCTGGTTATGGAATATCGGCCATCTTACCGGCGGTGTTATCAACTTGGTAATGACATCGTTCAAGTCGATGTTCCTCTTGACTGCATCACGATACTCCATGACGAGAGAGTCGAGAAAGGCCAGTGGACCGCTACTGAAAGTATGCTGAGAGTCCTCGCTTCGCATGACATGAATATCGTCGGGGAAGCATTGGATATTGAGGAGCTGCCAAGGCGCAAACGGATCATAGATCTTGCCCTGCTCGGCCTTGGTCTTTCTCCTTTTGCGCTCAAACGTGCGGACCGGATCGCCGCCTAGAGATAGAGCCAGGATGGAACTGCACTCGCAAATGTCAATGTGATCAGCGGCTCTCTTGTCTGCAGGTCTATGATCATAGTGCTGCCACGGAGCCGGTGTGAGATTCTCGCCGACGACTGTATAGTATTTGAAGACGAAGAAGCAGCTTCTCTGTCGAATGTCGGTCGATTCGAATGCGCGATCCATGTACGCCTGTATGTGTTAGTCAAGTTATTGCAAAATGGGGGTTACTCACCTTGGTCTTGCCCTTGTTTCCCTCTCTCGTCACAAGATGTTGGAATAGCTCGTCCATGTCAAAGTGAGCCTTCATGCTGAAGTGAAGTGCACCAAGCATGAGAGGCGAGGGGTCCATCAGTGATCTAGATGGAGGTTAGTCAATGTTCCGACGAGAGGTTTCACGCCAAAGGCACTCACGTCATTCTTCCAACAGCATCGCCGCCATTCATACACTTTTCAAGTTAGTTTCTCGACTTTTCCATCAAGATTGTAAGTAAAACTTACCTTGACAGTATCCCACACAGTCTTGGCATCGAGTATCGTGTCAGAGTCCTTATTGGCAGCCGAATGTCTCGGTCTGGCCAAGGCGTCCCTTCCGATATCAAAGACCTGGTAGGCCGCACTATCATAGAGCTTGTCGTGCTGATCATTGAACAATTGAAACAAGTTTTGGAGTTCGAGTTCTTCTCGTCTTCGATAGACATCACCGAGGGCAATTTGGGTGGCTTCGGTAAACGGCGACTCCTTGATGTGAAAGTACAGCTGGTTGTCTTGGTATGTGTACCCAAATAAGGGTCGATGCACACATGTTTTGTCGTCATTGGACTCTGGTCCCGTTTGTGCCAGAGGTGGATGTGGAAAGTCCTCGTCATCGCTCACATCGAGATCCAGACTCAATAGTGACGCGGGTGTATTCTTTGGTAGCAATACTCTTCTGTCACCAAAGTCATTTGTCAGTCGACGTGATTGGCGCCTGCCATCTGAAATGGAAGGCATGTCGCTGAGAAAAGTCGAGGTCACGGAGAGAGGTTTCAATGGAGGTGTGGCGGCGACTGGGGTTCGGTCTTCGGTGCGTTCGGCCATGGAATCATGTAGCTCCCGAAGACTTTGTATATATCGAGCATGTTGTTCTTCGACTCTCTTGAGAAGGTCTTCATAATGCGATTTGGACATTGTGTAACTATAAGGGCCAATAGTACAAGTATTCGCTCAAGAATCTATAATACAATCGTGGACAATATGATTTAGAGGACCTACAATAGATCAACAGAAGAGTATAATAGGCAATCAAACATGAAATTGCCAGTCAAGTTCATTTGATTAGACGATGAATACGTAAAAGAAACACCATACTGGACAGCTACCTTTATACTCGTCTCTTCTACACACCATCAAGTCTTGATTTAGGAAACATCCGCACCTCACACACTAACGGGGTTCCACTTGCGGCTGAGTTATTTGGACTTCCATCAAAGTCCTACACATATAACTAGGCATATAATAACGTTCGGCTATCCTTATCATGTGAGGCAGCCCTATAGATACAGTTGTATAATTATTCAGCATCCCACGTGGGCATGTCGAAACCAAATCAGCACACCGAGGCTCAAGTATGTCCGGCACCGGGGCGGCAGTGCTTCCAGGCGGGTGACCATAATGACGTTTCTTGATCATGTCCCAGATTATAATTGCCGTAGAGCTCATGCATGCCGATCAAACGAAGAATGCAGCTTTCCAATTCAAGCAAGTCGATCTTCTTTCCAAGCTTCTAGGGGTTCTAGCGCGAACAGCTTTCTAAGTAGCTGGGCGTAAGATCGGCGGTCTCCGATAGCTGGAGCTTCCGCCGCCCATGACGAGGTCGCCAGTCTGATAACATTCACCGAGGTTCATGTTGACTCACTCAGTGCGGAATTAGAAGGCCGATGATATGCGCTGGCAGCGGAAGTGGATGATGGAATGTTCTTGGTGTTGGTGTTGACCAGGAGTTTATACATACAGTGTCGATTGGTACCACCAACTGTGCCGCCTATCGGCCAAGTGGGATGACATGCCAACAAATTTACAACAGCTTGGAGCTCTACCAAGACATGCTCAATTCGACTGGCCATGCATTCCCAAATGCAAGGACTAATAGCCAACTCGACGAGGAGGCTCTCGAGTTTGCGACACAATGTAGTCCCTCGAACTGGATGGGTCTGCTCGTCATGTCAACACAATCGGTTCGCGCCTCGTCTCGGCAAGAGCTACCAGAGCTCGAGGAGCTTCAGTAGCACTCTGCAAAGAGTGGCCGAGACCAAACCATACTACATCACCACGCCCATCTTTTACGTGAATGCCTGTAGGTATACTCATTCCGATTTGTATTCAATCATTGACATTGATAGCTCCACATGTCGGCCACCTCTTTACCATGGTCCTTGCGGACGTCCTCAAGCGCTGGGAGGTACTCAAGAACGAACGACCAGCTCTACTCTGCACCGGCACCGACGAGCACGGTATGAAGGTGCAACAGGCCGCAGATCTTCAAGACGTACCGCCCAAACAGCTTTGTGACAGCAATTCGGAAATCTTCAAGGATCTTGCACGGAAAGCCAACATAGCGAATGACCACTTTATCCGCACGACCGATCCCGAACACAGAGAAGCGGTGGAATACTTTTGGAAGCGCCTCGAACAGAACGGGTATATTTACGAGACGAAACATGAAGGATGGTACTGCGTCAGCGACGAGACCTTTTACCCGGAAGAAACGGTCACCAAGCAGGTGCATCCTCACACGGGCAAGACGTTCATGGCCTCGACCGAGACGGGTAATGCTGTCGAGTGGACGGAAGAGAAGAATTACCACTTTCGAATGACGGCCTTGAAGGAGAAACTGCTGGAATTCTACCGTGAGAACCCAGAATGGGTAACGCCTGCGACTCGAATGCGCGAGGTGGTCAGCTGGGTCGAGAACAACCTGGAAGACTTGTCCGTGTCGCGTCCAGCCAGTCGTCTACAATGGGGTATACCAGTGCCGGATGATCCGAGTCAGACCATTTACGTCTGGGTAGACGCCCTCGTCAACTACATCACATACGCCGGTTACCCTCGTTGGACCCCTGGATCCGAGCATCTCGGTGGATGGCCTGCTGATGTACACGTCATTGGCAAGGACATTGTACGGTTTCACTGCATCTACTGGCCGGCGCTCCTCATGGCGCTGGATCTCCCGCTGCCGAAGCGGATCCTCACCCACGGACACTGGCTGATGGATGCGAGGAAAATGTCCAAGTCTATTGGCAATGTCGTCAACCCCTTTTTCGCCATTGACCGTTGGGGAGTCGATACCATGCGATATTTCTTGATCCACAGCGCTGCCATGGAATCAGATTCCAACTACAGCAACGAGTTTATTGTGGAAAAGTACAAAAAGGGTCTGCAGGGTACTGTCGGCAATTTTTTGAACAGAATCACGCGCTCCAAGAAGTGGAATGTACGCCAGGCCGTGGAAGAAATGCACAATGGAGGTTTGCGCTTTGCCATTGGAGAGTCGATTGAAGAGGTTTCGCTTGGAAGCATGACCAAGGAACATTTGCAATTGCTGGAATCTCTGGCTGGATCAGTTGGGGAAGACTTTGACGAGGGTTCCCCCAAGTCTGCTCTACACAAGATTATGCATTTCTTGTTCGAGGTATGTTTCTATTTCTTTTGCACAGGAAGTTGACTAACAATCGCAGTCCAACCGATACATATCCGATGCTGCTCCTTGGAATCTTGCCACTAAAGGTGAAAGCCATCGAACCCAACTTCATCAAGTCGTCTATCTCGGTGCAGAGTCGATACGAATCGCCGCAATCCTGCTGCAGCCAATCATTCCCGAAAAGGCCACAGAGATTCTCGACAGACTTGGTGTAGATTCAAGCAGCAGGACTTTTGAATACGCCAAGGTGCATGCCGATGCGACGTATGGAGTTTCCAAGGTGCAATTGGGCGAAGGAGCAGCCAGCAGTGTATTCCCGCCGATTCCATGGGAGGGATGATCTATGAAGTGTAATCAATATGGTCTGTAGAAGTGTACAGTATTGTAGATTAGAGTCGAGACGTAGACGCAATTGTAGTATTATCTTTGGGTGGCGCAGGATGGGGCTGCGAAATCGCAGACGAAAATTTCTGGACAGCGTAAAAGCGTCAATTCAAGACACAACACAATGCGACCTTTCGACTAAAAATGAAGTTCAACGAGCATATCGGTACGACAGACGCTCACATGTAATGCCCAGCTAACATATTTAGCAATATCAACATCCAAAGTGTTGCTCGTTCCATACGATGCGCATCACGTTCCGCGGTACCATGAGTGGATGGAAGATGCCGCAAGTTGTTTCTACAGTACCTGTTGAGGAAGCTTGCTAACACGAGACAGGCAATCCGTGAAGCCACAGCGTCGGACAGGCTGACATTGGAAGAGGAATACGAGAATCAAATCTCGTGGCGCACGTCTGCAGACAAGTTGACGTTCATCGTCTGCAACCCTCTGAGCGATGCGCCAGGGGACGCCGTAGTCGCGGGCACGGCAGATGGCAACGAGCGCATGGTGGGCGATATCAACCTGTTTCTGACGCCGTGGGAGGACGAGGAGCAGGATTCCGAGGACCACGCTCAAAACAAGACACCTTCGGAGCAAAAGTACTGCGTCGGCGAGGTCGACATTATGATCGCGGCGGCCTCGAACCGCGGGAGGGGCATGGGCAAGGCGGCCGTGTCGACGCTCCTGTGGTCCATCAAGAAGAACGTCGCCGCGATCCTGGCCGAGTACGCTGCCGGCACCGGAGACGTCAAAGGCGCGCTGGAGATGAAGGAGCTTCTCGTGCGCATCAATGCGTCCAACGAGGGCAGCAAGGCGCTGTTCAAGGGTCTCGGGTTCGAGCAGAGGGGAGAGGTCAACTATTTCGGCGAGATTGAGCTGGTGCTCAAGGATTTCAATAACGAGGGAGGTGTTTTGGAGGTCGAGGACTACCGGGAATTGTCATTTGATCGATCAAAGTTGGCTCCCCAATAGTCGATGCGTCAAGTACGTATATGATCTTGGAGGATCTTTCCAAGGTTCTGTCTCTGCATCACAGCCAACCTGCACTTGCGAGTCCTGACCAAGGAATCCGAACACAATAACGGAAGCCAAGCCTTTCCATCACAGGCAGGTTGGTCTATGGATGCTACAGATCAGACTCTTGTCCATCATGCTACACGCCGTATCATTTTCCTGCACATTACAGCGTATCGAAATCACCGAATAAATGCTTCAAAACACCAAAAAAAACTAGGTTTATACAATGTATCTGACGAATGTCTCTGACTCGGTTGCATGTGCCTTTCAAACGTGGTCCAAGTTCGGTGCTTGCGCGTCTTCAGGCAGACACATCACGGTAGTGGAGGGGCAATGGTGTCCTCTCAGCACTCGAACCACCAAAGGAAAAGTCGCCACCGAGATTCCACTTCATGACTGCACCGGTGGCCTCTTTCACGAAACCTACAATTATTAGTTTAGAAAGACCTACTTACATCGAAGACGTTTGTCCCGGGGATTAGTCGCCAATTATAGATTGAAAGACAGCCCGTTGAGAATATTACAATGCCGACGCCGATTGATAATGCGCTACGCTCCAAGGTACGTCCCGCCTTTTTCCAGCCTTGAGGAATGCCGTCAACTAACAGACATACAGAATGCCGTTCTCGGTAAGTTTGATACTGCTATACTTGAAAGTATACAAACAGCATACCAATAACCTGTAACCAGGCTTCGCAGGCATCGTGACAGCTGCTGCTGCCTGGGCCATCTGGGGGACGGACATGTTCCCGGCCGCCTCAGACCCGACCGGCAACCCAGATGGGTGGACCAGAGAGGAGATGAGGAGATGGCTGGCTGCTGTAAGTGTGCACCATGCAGACGTTTGAAGCTGTAGAGTGCTAACCTGTAAAGCGAAACTTGCACCCGCAGAGTGGTGATACGAGGGAACAGCTGCTGGAGAGGGTCAAGGCGAATATGCGGAATGCACGATAGGAAAGTTATGGAAGTTTGCGAGCAACACTTGATTCGAAACAAATAGCATTTGATTACCAAAGCAGAGATACCTATTGATTGATCTTGATCGTTTTCCGTGCCGTGCATGTTTGCTTTTGTCATGGTATTCGGTATTCATGGTGCTAAGGTTAGCAATCTTGATTCTTGACAAACAGCAGTAGTTGTCAAACCACTTCTTTTGACTCTTTTGACTATAATAAAGAACACCAAATTCAGCGAATAGCACGTTTAAACCAAGTGTATAGTAATTTGTATTTTACAAACGCAGAATTTTATTATATACTGAGCTGTGGCATGCAGTGGTCCTCACTAGATACTGGATACCAGGGAGACGTGCACCGCTCGGAAATGCATCCGACTCGAAATTGCACTTCCCGTGTAGCTGTGTAGTCATGATCAACATACCTATGTCATATCATCATGTGTATACCATGGCAACTGCCTCAGTATCAAAGTTGATGCCTCCTTGTCTCATCATACAAAGGCAGGCAACAAGTACCTAGGTACATTCCCCGGCCCTCCAGGCAACCACCGTTCTGCCGCCCCCAACCGCCTGCCTCAGCCCAGCAAGGCAGCCGCGCGCAATCAGCCAACCGCCCAGTGACCCCACAATTCCTACTATAAAGATGTCGCCTGCCTCCCAGCTTTTACCTGTTTTCTTCCTTTCTTCTTCATACTTACCTTCTCGTAAAAGCCTTCGATCAAGCATGAGGTCTTTTAGTGGGTGGAATCTGCATTGCACAGCGTGGTATTCCGCCTTCTCTACTATCCTTCGGGGTCGTAGATGGGGCAATTTTTGATTTCAACCTTGTTTTCGTTGTGTACGATTGCCTCGCGCATCGTCATGAGGAAGATGAAATGTGACTGCTGTGTGGATACTGTGATTGAATGCCAAGATGCTGGCGGTGCCGTGAGGACTCTTGGTACGCGGTGCATTCGTTGAATCTCGTGGTGTCGATGCATCGTGCCCTGCGAAGCTCAGCCTCGTCGCGTTACAGCTGCTCGTGCTTCCCATGGAGAGTTCGACAGCCATCGCGTCGAACCGCGATCTAACGTGATATCGGCCAGCGCGTCGCATTGCTTCTGCAGTGATGATCATTCACGATGTTCTAATTCCAAGGCAAGCTGGTCATCGCAGGAGAGCTTGGCACATTCAATGCTGGCGACATCTTTCTATTTGCGATTTTCAAATTGCAATTGTCTCTGCTATATTCTACATTCTGGAATCTCTGTGTAATGTCCCGGTGCTACGTCGTGATCTGTTCAATGTGCCAAATGCGTGCATGCCGAGAAGCTCCTGGGAGATGCTCCTACCTGATCCAGCTCCACGAACAATGCAAAACTCCTAATTGACCGTAGTCATATGTAGAGAACCTCAAGCTTGGATATCGTATCTACTTTAATTTAATTCATGTTATCAATTATCCAAAATATCATCATCCTCAATTCGTTGCCATCGTCAGTCGCGTTGTCATTACTAGCTTGGCAGGTGCCACCGGAACCTGCCGGGCCGCGTGTCCCATTAAAATTTTGGGGACCGAAGCTCTCTCCAAGCTCCGAACTGCGCGTGCCGAATTCGAGAAACGACGCCGGCACAGTAGACGTCGCATTGGCAAGACTTGAGAGCAGTAATACCTCGAAACTGCTGGTCTCGTCTTTTGAAAGATCGAAACCAAGGTTGTCGCGACCTCACAGACACAATGCGGTCCTTCACAACCCCCATCACAGCTCTGTCCCGGGCGACGAGAGCAGCATCGCAGAGCCAATGCCTCGCGGGCAGGAGGTACGACTCACCTTTCCACCACTCGCGATCTCTAGCTAACCTCTCGAACCCAGGACATTCACATCCCTCCCCACGCTGCGCCCGACCCTCGCCCGGCCCACGGGCACCGTCTTCCGCACCTCGACACCAAACGTCTCCCTGGCGCCCTCGTCCTCTGAGACCGCCGTCGCAGACATCGTCCCCCAGACGGCCATCTCCTCCAGCCCCATCTTCGGCGCCACCCAGATCCGCTGCGGCCCGAGGCCCACGATGGCGCGGTCGAGCCGGCTGGTGCGCAAGCGCAGACATGGCTTCCTCAGCCGGGTCCGGACGAGGACGGGGCGCAGGACGCTGCAGCACCGGCGGACCAAGAGCAGGCACATTCTGTCCAACTAGATTGCGTCTGAGATGGAAGAACAGTATTCGACGTTGGCCGACACTGGCATCAAGGAAGGGGGCCCCGTACGGCGAAAGGCGAACTCGGATCGAGCACGTGAGCCTACGACGAGTGAGAGCAGGAGTCAAGATTCAAAAAGAGAGCCCGCTGTACTATTACATGGGGCATTGTACATATTAGACAACGGAAGAGGCTGTGATGAGATACCGAGGAGGACCGAGGGTGAGGAATGAGCTGTATAGTATCAAGAGCATAGATTTCTACAATGTCATACGCGGCAATGGCAGGACAACATTCTGCTCTGTTGTATTTTGAATGATTGGCTTCCACCGAGAACGAGTACAGAGTTACGATCGCAAGCCACCTTCAAGTTCTTGGCAGCCCTCCAAGTCGACCATTGAATCGCCTCGCTTGTAGTAGATAAGGTACTGATTTATTGCATCTTAGGCTATCTATGCGCTAATTGTTTCTTGGGTAATATGCTCATTATGCTCCCTCGTTATCACATCTAAACCGTCCATGACTGATGAACATGGCATGCTAAAATATCCTCTCACTTTGCCTTTCCCGCCTCGATAATCTTCCGATTTGCCTTTTCCAGCTTTTCCTTCGCCTTGTCATCCAGCAGTCCATACCATTCCCTCAAATATGCTGCAAACGTCGTTTCGGCCTCACCATACTCGACTGGTGGACCCTTGATCTGAGGTGGCTCATCTTCTCTGTCAAAGACGGCCCAGCTCGAGCCTTCGTTCGTGCGGAGACCGTACCCTTTGCCTTTCAAAGCAACCACTGTAAAGTTGCGCAAAAGCACAACATCTCCGTGTTTAACTTGAGGCAAAGACTCCTTATGTGGACGGTAAAGCTGCACTTCAGAGACCCCACTAGGACTGATGCTGTGATCGGTTATGGTAAAAGACATCATGTACTCTCGTGGTCCACCCTTGGCTCGAACAGGTGTCGGAGGCGTCATCATGGCGACGGCCATGACTTCGACAGACTTGCCCGTATTTTGACGCAAGACTTTGAGCGTGGTGCATTCGGATAGTTGATCTCGGAGATGCCGGACCAGCTTGAGCTTGGAAGCTGTTAGGGAGCTCGCCTCTTCCTCCACCTTAGACGAGGCTGGCGAACTGGCCACAGGTGCTTCATTGCGACCAGTCTTGGATGGTGTATGAAGAGATGCTCTGGCGATTTGGACACTATTGTCTGGAAGTTCTGGAGTCGGACTTTTCTGGAAGCTCTTCGATCTCGTCTGAGGTCGGCTATTTGCTGGCGATACACGGTGTCCATTTCTCGAGGCGATTGCAGCCCTTGCTAGTCGTAAGCTGGGATCAGAGGTGAAATCATCCGAGTCTTGATCTTTTTGTTGTGATCTTCGCTTTGCTGTTTTCTCTGGGCTGCCAATGAAGAATTCCTCGACTTTTTGCTGCACGGGTGTTGTTTCTGGGGCGTCCGGGGCTTCCGGTGCAGCTGGGACTTCCTCTTCCTGGACCTGCTCATGTTCCTGATGCCGTTCAATCGCAGCACGCTCGGGGCTTCCAATGAAGAATTCCGTTTCCGTTTTCTCCTTTGATTTTGGTCCATCTGGCACACTTCGCTCGTGTTGGTGTCGCTCCATGGCTGCGCGTTCAGGACTTCCAATAAAAGGTTCCATCTCGACTTCTGGTGTGGGGTTTGCATCAACAGGCACGTCTTCCTCCTGATGACGCTCAATAGCAGCACGTTCAGGACTGCCGACAGTGAGACCAGCCTCATTCTTGTGAGTAACAGGGGTAGCGCGTGATGCCGTCGAAGAGGCCCGTACATTAGGTTCTTCGTGTTCATGCCTTTCCTTGACTGTCCATTCGGGACTGCCCATGGGGAGGCCAGCTTCATTGACGTGCTCGTCTGCACCAATGTCGGGAGATGATTCGTGGGCTTCTGGTTGGATATCTTCCTGAGGCTCTGGCTGGATCTCTACCTGGATTTCTTGCTCGTCCTCTGGTTCGTCCTCTGGCTGGTCCTCTGGCTGGTCCTCTGGCTGGTCCTCTGGCTGAATGTCTGCTTGAAATCCAACGTGCGGCGATCCAGGCAATGCAGGCGAAGAAACAGGAGCCGGCTCATCTTGTGCATCAACCTCGGCAGTGGCTTGTTCTTCCAGCATGTCCTGATCTTGCGTATCAGCCGACGATGACGCTGCAACATGTTCCTCGGGTGGTTGCTCCGACGTTGCTGTCTCCTCGTCCAGATCTTGTGAGACTTCCATAATCATGGTCTCATTCTCATCCGAATCATAGTATCTCGAGTTTTCCTCCCGAAGGGCAGCTTGTAATGCATCGTCGCCGCTCAATTGAGAAGCCAGCGAGATAACATCGTCGAAATCATGATCTGAAGTCGCAGGGACCTGCGTGATGAGTTGAGCATCGGCATCAAGTGCAGCTTGAAGTGCATCCCGGCCTCCTTCCTGAGTCTCGAAAGCCAGATCAGAATCGGCTGCTGTGGGCGGAAGCTGCGAGTCCTCCAAGGCCTCCTCGACGGCCTCTTTGACAGCGATGGCATCTTCCATGATTTCGTCTGCCACCTCCTCGATGGCGCCGGCTTCCGCGACAGCCTTCAAAGCGTCTGCAACTGTCTCTGGCTGAGTCCGAGGGCTGCTAGCTTGCTCAGGAGTATTTTCACGGACAACCACGGCCTCTTCCACGATAGTCGTAGTGGAATCCACAACATCTGCAAGGGCTTCTGCTGGATGAGAATCTGCAACATCGGCCATCTCCATGTCCGTCTCTATCGGCTGGATATCTTTCGACTGAGTATCTGCTGGAGTAGGCAGAGGTTCTTCTGGAGCCAGGGTCTCAGCAACAGCTTCCTCCATGACAACATCTTGAAGTTTGGAAGTTGGCGACGAAAAAGACTGGGTGAGTGGTGGTGATGATGGTGCTTCGATCATGGGCTCTGATTTGACTTTTGTTGGGATATTTTCCAATTCTATTGTCTGGAACTCTTCCTGGCGAGCTGGTTCTATTGACGGTTGCTCAAAGGCGTCGGCTGGTTGTATTGATGGCTGCTCAAAGACGTTGGCTGGTTCTTGCTGAATGAAATCTGGTTGCCCATCTTGGCTGGTCGTTTGAGACTCGTCCATGCTCGGGCCTTTGATGTCTGCGTCAATTTCGGTAGGTTCTGAAGCAATCCGAAGCGGAACTGCTCGTGCGCTGGGAGTGACTTGGATAGGACTGCTTTGAAGACCCGGAATATCTGCGCGCTCATCGTTTTCCAGTGGCTCATCGGCTTCACCAGCAGCGTCTTCGGATTCAATGCCCGAATCTTCTTGGTCACTGTCGAAATCTGCATTCACGGTTGGCACTTCCTCCGACTCTCCCACGCTCTCTCCCTCCGACTCTCCCTCGTCTTCTTCCCCTCCCTCTTCCTCGGCGTCTTCCTCCTCTTCGACCTCACTCTCTTCGCTATCAGGACCGTAATCAGGCGAAACTGCTGCTTGCATGGACAATTGAGGTCTGGCAGGCATGGTACTGGGCGGTGGACGAGGCGGTGGCTCATCATCGTCAGAGTCGGATAATAGATCAATGACAACTGGGGCAGATGAAGCTGGTCGTTGGGCTGGTCGTTGCGGGGGTGCCATCCGATTGATTTCTGCTTGAACCTCTTCCTCTTCCTCCTCGTCATAGTCCTCTTCTTCGTCGTATTCTTCCTCATCAAAAGAAGTCTCCCCTTCTCCATCATTGAATTCGGGTTCCAGTCGATGTTGTCGAAGATCCACATCGTCCCCATCGTCTTCATCATCTTGTGGTGCGAGATAATTACTGGTATCATAGTCTCCGCCCTCTTCGTCTTCATCATACTCGTCGTCGTATCGATCCGGGTCGTGATCGGTGTATGCATGAACTTCCTCCTCCCAGTCTTCCTCGGTAATATCATGCCCAGGCGGTGGCCCTTCTGTCAGAGGATTGCGGGCAGCTTCTTCGAGTGCGCGTGCTACATGGTCTGGATGTGATACAGGAGCGTCTCCTAGACTACCATACTGGGTATCCTCAAGCGGAGCTTCCTCTTCAGAATCACTCTCGTCAATAACCATGGCAGATTGTGGAGTTTGACCGTCGCCACTATGTCGGCTTGATACCGGTCTCGAAGTGGAACGATTGTCCCTCTGATTGACTGCAGCCCAGGTAGATGTACCTGCATTGAAAGCTGCACGCTCAGAAGGAACACTAGTCTCCCGAGCGTACGGATCAGCAGGGACCGTTACTGTAGCTTCTGCGGGAGGGACGCCCGGTTCAGTAAATGGAGAGGCTGTCGGAACTTGGCCGGCCGACTTGGTTGAATCGTAATGATCAGGATCCGGATATACAGTTCGCTCATGGCTTTGGTTTCCATGAATTTCCGGGCCGATACCATCTCCATATGCGAATGGATTTGGGTGTACAAAGGAGTCGTGTTGAGGCAACAGGTCACTGCCAAAACCGTTGGGTATTTGCGACTCGAATGATCGATCGAGACTGGCAAAAGGGTTCTCTGGTGCAGCGTGAGAAAATCCAGGATAAGGCAGAGGCTGTTCGTTCCACTCGACATGCTCTCCCGCATGAAGACTTGGATCATCGAAAGCAGCTTTCGATGGAGACAAGATGGCACCAGTAAACTGCTCTTGCGGATCTAATGTCGTCCAAGTACCTTGCGAAACGGTCTGATGTCCTTGATCCGTGGTAGTGCTTGACGTGGGGATGGTCACTCCTTGAGGCTTCGAGGCTACCTCGGGAAGTGGTTCCGGAAAGTCGAGCTCCATCGTCTGACATTCTCCATCAGCCATCTGAGGACGTGGAATCTCCTTTTCCTCCTCCTCTTCCTGTGACTCTTCCGGACTGGGCGATCGACTGGTGTACCTCCAAGATCTCGGATCAAGTGAGAATCGTGTCCTCTTCCGGCCCTTTCCCTTGACACCACCATCATCCTCGAATGGATCGCCCTCGAACAATCCACCATAGGATATTCTTGCCCTCTTGACAAAAGCAGGCGATTCAAACTCTCCATCTTTCAACTGCAGAGAAGTATTCTTGGCGGGAGTCGCACTGGGCAACACGGGTATGTCGAGCTCGATCTCGGGTTCTGGTACAGGCGACGGAGGTGCCGGGGGAACTACTTCTGGCTCCGAGGATGCATCTACGTCGATTGTTTTCGTCTCCTCAGTGTACCCAACCTTTGCTTCCAGCACCAAACGCTTGGAGAAGCTGAGCTGCCACTCCGACTCGGTCCCAGGCATGCGCGCCTTGGCATCGTTGGCCACAAAGTCGACACCTTCCAACCTCAATCGCACCTTGTCGCCGCTGCCTAGACCACATTCCGAGATTGCCTTTGCACTCGCTCCGACGCAGTTGACGCGTATTTGACCCTTGGCCAAGCGCAAACGAGCTTCGGGTTCGGCGAGGATGAACGCGACAGAGTTGTTGACCTTGTTGAATGGCCACACGATAGTAACCATGCCATGGACTGCACTGTCGCGAGATGCGTCGGGACCTAGTTGTGCGATCGGCACGGCCGCATCAAGCCTCTTGGCAATGTCCATGTTGTCGTCGGCCATCGTGGTTGTCGCAAAGGTGCATGGCTGACGCGTAAAGTGGGTTGATTTACGACTCGATCATGGCCTGGTCACTGGTCGCAAGTCGATGGCAGCGTCACTGAGCGGTCTGCATTCGAATGGGCCTTCGTCGCATTGGATGCGCAATGTCGTGTATCGAGAGTGGGTGATGTTAATGTAACAAATGGTCATGCCAGTCGACAAACGCTGGAACGCGGTTGGCGAGAGCTTTATCGATAAGTGTGGCACTTGCCCAAGTCTGCATCAAGCTATACATCAGGCTTATGCAAATGCACCACGATTTTAATTGCTGAAAACAATGCGCAGAATTCATTACAGTTTCGCAATATACTGGAAACAATGTACTGGAAACAAAAATTTACTGGGAAAGCTCAAGTTAATCAAAAGCAGTACATTTATCGATGTATAAGCCAGAGTGTACTTGCCCAGGCGGATGACATGATGCTAGGTCAGTGACGTTGTATAGAAGTGTCTCCACCCAGATTTGTGTTGTGACTATGACTATAGCCGTCAACTTTGAGGTCATCATTCTCGTAATCAGCTTTACCCGAATGATTATCTAGGACACCAGGGTCATCGTCCGTAGCACCTAGGTTGCTAATGATCGAACAGAAGTCTCCGTACCTGTACGGGTAGGTTTGCGAAAGACGCTCTTTTTCAATAATCTGAGAAAATATAATTGGTTGGCAAAATAAGCACAAGGGAGGTCGCGAAAATGATTTAGCTCTTGAAGATCACCTAGATATGGTTTTTCCTCAAGGGGTAGATTTGCGAGGTTTAGGCGAATAGCAGGGCACAATCGGTACGGAGATTCTTGTCAGTAAAATCTAGGCTATGGCTAACATGGGGAACAGAACTGGAACGCTTTGATGGTTGTTGTGTCGCTTGACCTAGGCCACCAAGCTCATGAGCGAGGCGAGACTTCCAGATCGCTTTTGGCAATACCAGGTCCGAAGCTGTCGGCAGTTTGATTGGACGTGTTTGCAGTATTTCTTCCGACATGAAGGGCTCCAGTATGCATTTGTCGTCTGTGGGTGATGGTGTTGGTATTAAACCCACGGGTCTTCACACTCACTTTTTGGGTTGGCGATAAATAAAAAAAGTATTCAAATTTTTTTGGTGGTCGACGAAACAAGACTTAGAAGGTACAGTGCCAGGCTGCCAGCTTCCTGGAGTAACAAAAAGTGGCCGGCCAATCAATAAGAGACCAAGACTCTGTCTGTCAATGGCAGCAGGACCAATGTCTGGAGCTCTGGGAAGGAACACCCTGGAGCTATTCTTGAAACTGGACTTTCCCACACTCCAAAAAAAAAAAAATTCACCCTCGATCGCTTCAGCTTCGTGTTTGGCGGCATCCCTAATGCAACTTCCCGCCGAGTTGGTACAACTTTCCCCGAAACAAGCCCAGCACCAACGCCGGGACAGCCGAAACTTCACCATCATGAACGACGACATTAATCCCTTTGTGGAATTCGATTATGGCGGCAAACCCAGTCCCACGGTTCGTGAGATGACCGTCATGAAGCAGCATGCAAATCAGCTCAACGTCATGAATGCCAGCATCGATGATACCGAACCCAAGCACCCGTATCATTGGCCAAAAGGCAGAATCTACGAACGAAGCAGCACTTTTCACCACAACGACTACTTCGCAGTTGGAAACTTGGAAGGACGACCGTACTGGAACAAAGTCGTGACCATCTCTCCCAATCGCCTTTGGACTACCGAAGCACTGGCCCGACAGATTGCCAAGTACCTGATGATGATCTTACCAGACGAGCCACCCAGCGGTTCGATCATTTATCGACAGGTCTGGAAGTCCCTTCAGCAGATCGAAGAAATCCAGCGAGATGGTCATTACCAGGATTGGGCGGGCCTGGCTGATGTGATGCTCCCGACACCCGCCAAGTTGGAAGCTTTGCGAATCTATGGAAGCGCGGGAGGAGGATTCGGAGAGTTTCCGCAATCGATCGTGAAGCTGCTGAACACAACCGGCCTCCAGTGGCAATGCGTGGATCCTAGGGACCGCAAGATGCCATCGTTTTGGCAGCACTACTACGCGTACTTTATCGAAGACAAGGACAACAATGACGAGGCCACGGACCCTCGGGACAAAGAGCTTGTCGAGAACAAGAAGGCAGCTTTTTGGGGCTACCAAGGTTCGGAAAGTGTTGACCAGAGCGACAAGGATGGCCGAACCGAGTCCGAGGAAGTCGAGGACGCTCAAGTCGACCACGAAGAGTCACTGCACAAGTTCATCCAACGATCCATTAAGGAGGGACTGGACGAATTCGCAGGAAGCGAGGAACTGGCTACTAAAGTTTCCACCATCGCAGAGAGCATTTCCAAGGACAAGATCGCCAATGATGGACCGACCGCAAGCTTTCGCAAGCTTATTACAGAGGCACTCCAAGAATTGATGCTCAGCGAGGAACTTGCAGGCAAGATTAGAGAGGTCATCGACGATGTGGACGATGGTCACACCAACGAGGCATTGGCCGCACGAGTGCAATTCCTACACCAAGAGAACAACACTCTCACTAGGAAGAACAGAGAGTTGACTCAAAGGGCACAAGAGGTCGAACTGAGACTGGAATGCTTGGATGCGAAGCTCGAGAACCTGGACAAGATCATTGCGTCCAAGGTCAACGAGGCTTTGAAAGCTTCAGCCGTCGTCCAGACTCAGACTCTGGCAAGAACTGCCATCTCCAGAGCAGCTTCCACGCTCCAGCCCACCTCTATGAGGAACAGAACCTCACAGTTGTCTCCCGTTTCCGGCAATGCAAATAAGCCATCCGAGAACATGGAGAAGTCATCATGGGGTTTTACCCCCGCGAAGAGGGCGGCGCCAGCCAGCACCGATTTTGAAGAGGTCGGAAATTCGCCACAGGGCCTTGCAAACAAGCGCAGGATGCGGAAGAAGTAGAAAACAGATGATGCCATTTGCTATGGACTGTTGGAACAATGGAAGTCTACGTGTAGCATGCTGGTCAAAATACAATCACAAGATCTTGAGGCTTATTCCTTCAAAATGGGAGGGTTTCTCCTCATAACCTGGCAGTCATTCGCATTTGTGTCTGCAGACTTTCGTGTAGCCCTTTTGTTGAGACGACATGGAGTCTGATATTTGCATTTTGATAATTGCTAGATGCATGCCCAAGGCAGATAATCTAAATAAGCAGAACATTATGGCCTCCAAGCTTGCCAAGTACATTTTCAAGGCGTTTCTGTGTTCTTTTCTGTACATTCTTGCACATCCAATGTCGACAATGGGAGTTGTGACTCAGGGAGAAGGGTTGATGTTGGCGTGCTGTGTGTCAACTACACGAGATGCAGTCTTAGTGGCGGCGAGCCAGAATGCTTGATGGCAATGGAACAATCCAGCCTCGGGATGGAATAATCATCTTGGTATAATGTTTTGAATACCACAAGCTCGAAAAAGCCGCGGCCCAACTGGCTCTTTATTGGCCGAATGCCGTTTGTCTGCGGCCTACCTTGCTGAAGCTACCCAATTTGAATTTCATCCACCAGCTTGAGGATATTTTCTCCCTCCTTCCTCAAATTTTGCACATCATTTGCTTACGGTCAACAACTACGCAACCATGCATCGAGACCGCCCCAGAGGCCAACGCGGCCGATCACGGCCTCAAGATTCTCAACAACCACGGGGTCATCATCAAGACCAGTTTCAGGGTCGCACTCAAGACCGTTCGCTCTCTCAAATGCAAGCCAGCGGCTGTAATGAGAGAGACTTAAACTATGAGTAAGACATTTCCCTTCTTACTCCATGTTTATCTCGCGGATGGCCAATGCATTCGCAATTCAAATTCCAGCAACGCTGACATTGGTTTTCCAGAGGTTGGCAAACTGATCGTGGTCGTGGCCGAGAGCCCCGCGAGTTGCCGCGTATGCGGAGCCGTTCACGCAGTCGAAGTCACCGTCGCCATCGTTCACGTAGCCACAGCCGACGCCGCTATCGCTCGCCCAGTCGCGGTCATCGGTCCTACTACCGGTCACACAGCCGCCACCACAGTCCTGAGCCACGCCGTCCTGCCCTGTATAGGGAGGACATGGATCAGCAAGGCAACGTCAGCAACTTCGTAAATGACGTGGAAACCACCCTCATGATCAGAACTTCACGAGGCAAGTGGCCATCAACCGTGCAAGTCTACGAGAGTGCGCCTCCTGGCTCCTGGCAAGCCCTCCCAAGAGGTGCCGTACTTCAACTCATGCGCGACAATGTCGACATCGACCCTGTCCCGGTCAACCGCAGCACCATCTTCCATGTTTTGTGCGGACAAGTCCACGCACCAGAGCAGTGCCGCGGCCCCCTGGACAGAGGTGTCTTGAATGGTTGCTTGTATTGCGGAGGCAAGGACCACCTGACAGACATCTGTCCATATATGAGCCTCCTGCCACCAAATCAGGACGAGTGGCTTCGATACTAATTGCACGTGTACTCCAGGCAAGGACTAGCACCAGCAGCAAGCAATATCTCGTTTGAAAGGTTTCCCATCGGCCAAGGCCATAGGGCCACACGCTCAGTGCTTTCACGTGTCTCGGCTCAGAAATTCGAGAACGAGCGGAGGGCCAGGGACAGACGCACCGGTCTTGAGCCGTATTGGAAGACTTTTGATTATTCTCGCATTGATCCAGATAACGAGCTCTCAAGACTTCCTGGGCCAGACAACACCCTCAGGCATTGGGCCAACCACGGTCCATTGCCCAATCGAAAGCCCTCGGCACGTGAAGATGTGGTTGAGAAGCATCACGATCTCGTTGATTATAGTCCGAAAGAGGATGCACCCATGTACAATCAGTGGTGGACAATGTTTGTCAACGATTTCGTCCCGGGCCCCCTTCCGCCAAAAGTCGTCGAACTGCCAGCCTGGGTTACATCTTATGCTGGGATGCCTCTGGGATTCATTACTCCCTACAACAAGGACCCTCTCCCACGAGAGAGCAGAAGAGAAACGCTGGCGCCTGGCAGCCGCAACTTTAACATCAGAGGGGCGGCCAATCAGACGCCAAGTGGTCTTGGTCGTTTTGACGCCATCCACAACTTCGGTCAAGCTGGTGAAAACTCACACGGTCCCGCAGCTGGACGTGTCGATACAATCCACAACTTCGGTACACAAGCCGGTGGTCAATCGCACGGTCCCGTAGCTGGACGTGTATTGAAGGCAGAAAGCCCTGACCGTGTAGTCAAGAAGGAAGAAAGTCCGTTTTGATGGTGGGATGAGTACAGAGGAGGACAGAGGAGATTGGTCAGGGAGTCGCCCGCCAGGGTCACAATCCCTTTGCGGAGCCAGAGTGGTAGAGACAACAGGGGCACATGGGTTTCGTACGAGACCATGTCACAATCTCTCTTTCGTCGCGACTGGGCTTCGTAGAAGACAGTCCATGATGTTTTGTATTACTGTTCAGTCCCGTAGTAGATGACAGTCATGTTCAGCCCAGCCGAGCTCCGACAGAGTCTGTTGCGGCTGAAGTACAAATATCTCTGACACCATCAGCGCTGGCCCCCTTCTCCAACCCATCACTAGCTTTGCGCAGGAATGTATATACTCCTTGGTGTTTTACTAGTGTGTCCCCGTGAATGATCCCAGCCCGTGACCCTATTGCATTGTTACTTGCTATCGCTTGCCAAAGACTTTTTGAAGACTACGCGCGCACCCACACGGTACACCCAGACATATACAGAAAGCTTTGGCAAACTCGATTGATTTCCGGTCTGAACCTATGATATGCACTGTGAAAGCTTCAAAAGGTTGATGGAACTGATTTTTGTATGTCGAAATGCGTGATCTTATAATGTCGTTGTTCGTATCATTTTGGCATACGCTGTACTTTGCCTCCGATTGCCTGATGAACAGTCACTTTCTGTCGGTGGCAATCCATCTACGAGTCAACCCTCTGTCTGCGCCACATGAAATCGAAGAAGATGCTGTATCGTGGTTAACTTCAGTTTGGACAATGAATCACAGAGTCCGATAGCCGTTGATGCTGTATTGCATAGCTAGCAAGTCTGCCCTGTCATGCACTGGATGGAGACTGCATCAAGTCTATGTTATTGTTTACTTCATATGTGGAGGAACATAAGTGAGCCCAGAGAGGTGATGTACTTGTATATTTGAAAGTCAAAGACTAGTCGTCACATTGCCTCGGCATTTTTGCATCAGTTTCAACATTCATGTCAATCGTCAGATCAATTATCTTTCTGCATCTAATCTAACTTGCGTTTCATGAACAGCTCGGCAACATGGCTTTGGCGGTTCCAACTACGTGAACAAAGACCTTGACGATCCTACTCCAAATCTTCCATCTTGACTTCAACATCCTCACGCTTGTTTTGCACGCCATGATTGTTGGACATGGGCAGACGTCGGTTGGTGCCAAAAGTTCTTGAACCAGCCGGAATAGGCTGTCGAACTACATCTGCCTTGAGTCGACCTTAGGCTTGGCCTTGATACGTCGTGAGTCGTGACCCAGTCAGGAATCTTTACCTGACTGGGTGGAAGGGAACCAGGAATGTGATCATTGACGAACAGGGTCCACCATTTGTTATATCTAGGGGCATCCTCTCTGGGACCATATTCTTCCAAGTCAAACTCCCTCTCGGTTGCCGACTTGCGATTGGGTAGAGGGCCAGCGCTTGACCAGCGCCCCTGGGCAGAGGACGGTCCTGGAAGCCTGGAGAGCTCGTTCAATGGGTCGATGCGCGAGTAGTCAAAGGTCTTCCACCACGGTGGTCGACCATCGTCGTTGTCCATATCACACTGTTCCTTGCCGTAATATTCAGCGATACGGCGAGGCAATACCGGGATCGTGCTTCTCGAGTTCGGGCTGACGCGAAACCTTTGAAACGAAATGGCACTGGCGACCGGCGGTAAGCCATGTCTGGCAAAGACGTGCAGGTAGAAGCGGAGAAGTTCATGCTGGTTCCTAGGGACAAAGTAGAAGTGTTGACAGTCGTCAGTCATATGATCTTTCTGTCCACAATAGACACAGCCGTCTAAGGCACCTCTTTCGAGAGGACCGCGGCATTGTTCTGGAGCATGCACATGACCACAAACATAGTGGTAGATGGTGCTACGATCTTGGGGAATCTGTGGGACAGCATGTAAATTTGTGTCCAGAAGCCGGCGAACTTCGTTCTTTGAAGGACATGCCCAAGAACCAGGACGAGGCTGATCGTGAACTTGGACAGTCGAGGGCCATCGACCTCTGAATGTGTTGGTCGTGATGACTGTTGAAGAGGAACCTTGGCCAAAGTTTGCAGCATGATGCTGATCTGGGGGAATGTGAGAGACTGAGAGTGGTCTGGACAGATCTTGATGAACGCTCTCGAGGTTGCGACTCGGTTTGTCGTCGTATCCCGTACGGCCAAGTTCGGGGCCATTGTTGATGGTCAAGTAGATGCCGGTGCCTCTTCGATCGTCACTTCCATAGCCGGGTGATCGATTTGAGCTGTCTTGCACATAGTAGCGCGTGTCGGGTGTAGAGCGGTAGCGCTCAGGACCGCGTGGATAGCGGCGCGGATCGGGTGTGGAGCGGTGCAACTCGGAACTGCGACTGCGTCGCTGATCGTGACGACCATTGGTGCTGGGAAAGGCGCGTCAGCTTGTTTTGAGTCCGAGAATGCATGAAGCAGTCCATCAGCAAACTCGTCAGGAGTGCTTGACTTACTAGCGAGGTTCTTGACGGCCTGCACCATCGCCCCGACGGGCTTGATCGTAGTGGTAGTTGTTGTGGTTGTAACTTCGAGAAGGCGGGCCAGGTGGGCCACCGCGAGGTCTCTCGTGCGGAGGTGCCATGTCCGCGTGGTGTTGATGTTCGCAAACGTGTTGTTGGAAAGATGAGGAAGGAACGAAATTTCGCAAAAGCTGTGGGTGAAACTTTTCAAATAGCTCCAGCCTGTGGCAGCTTCCTGAGTATGATAGCCTGGCGGGGAATAAGAAATAAGGCAGGGCAAAACTTGGAACGATTGTGATCGATTATTCCAATTGACATAACCTGGAAAGAGAGATGGGCTGGACGTGCTATCAAAACAAGACTCTTGAGATTGAGAAGAAGTACAAGGCAGGATACGGAAGCCTCACAGCATATTATATACATGATGTTTCAAAAAAACAAAAAAAAAACAAAAAACAAGGGGGTCTCGGGATTCGAACCCGGATTCCTGTCATGCAAGCTTTTAGGACATATAACTCCAGGACTTATATACATAACATCAAGGTACGTCCCTGCTTGGGGATTCCCTTCTCAATGGTGACCACCGATTGAAGCCAGGCCAGACGGCTTGCAGGTCAGCGTGCTTACCATTGCACCAAGCCCCCGGTTCTTATTGATTGCAAATGGTCAAATTTGCATTCAAGGAGATGCCGGAGGTGGAAACCCTGGAGAAGGGGAAATGTCAAGAGGTCTGGCAGGCGCGTAGGTTGGACTTGTTGCGACTTCCAGGACGAAACAGTCTATGACCAATTGGAAGCCTGGGTCGTAGTTTGCAATTGCTTCAGGCTTCGCTGCTCTGGAATCCAGGCCCAGGCGTTGGCCCTCTAGGTATGGACAAGGGATGTATTAGAGTTTACCTATGTGGACAGAGGGTGGCCATCATAGCGCAGCTGATATACAATAACATAAGGCCTGGGGCCTCATTTGATATTTTCGACGGTCTCGAGCGAATAGTGCAATGTTGTCGCACATATTGTTGTTAACACTAGAGAGATCATATGTGTGGGTCATAGGAAAGTGTTCGGCGTTGGTATCTGAACAAGTC
Organism: Pestalotiopsis sp. DP-2020a; assembly: GCA_018115615.1. Taxonomy (NCBI): domain Eukaryota; kingdom Fungi; phylum Ascomycota; class Sordariomycetes; order Amphisphaeriales; family Sporocadaceae; genus Pestalotiopsis; species Pestalotiopsis sp. DP-2020a. The sequence continues at coordinate 38,839 of JACVEI010000284.1, read as the reverse complement.
AAATTTTGGCGAGTTTCCTTGGCGGTGCTGACACTGGAGTTTATACTAGACTGAACAACGATGGGCGCTTTGGAGTCAAAGCCATGAATTACCGCAGCTTTCTTGACTGCCACAAGTTTGAGCTCACCCACAGTGACACGCATTTCGGCCACTCTAAGGTCAATTCAAATAACTTTGAGGCTTTCACAAGGGACATCACAGGATTGGACCAGAATTCAGTTGAAGTTACCAAAGCTTGCTCTGTGTGTAGATGGTGTTGAGATTTCTGATTTAATCACAATGGAGCCAGAAGAGCGGTAACAGCCTGTTCTGGCATTTAAAATGGCGGTGCATCTCGTTGGAGCCCATATCCCACCCATCCAGAGCCTATCATCTTAACGGAACCGTCTGAGCTCACAACAGTTTTCATAACCTCGCGCTCACCTGTAACAGTTATACTGCTTTCGCGGTGAGAGTCTTTGGACGTATGACCCTCCGAATGTCTCTGATCCTGCTGCGAATGGCCCGGAAGCACACGCTGACCGGGGCCTGCAGTTGTCGTAACCTGATTGTATTCCTTCTGTCCGGAACTCGGACTTGTCGATTTGTTTTTAAACTGCTCAGAATGGCCCGGACGCACACGCTGTCCGAAACCTGCAGTTGCTGTGACCTGATCCGATTTGTTCTGTCCGGGATGCCCATGTTTCTCAGGCCCAGCATCGCTGTCGCCAAGCTCCTCGCTGTCCCATTCGTAAAAGCTTGCCTCGTTCAAGAGATGAGGAAAAATGACCTGCTTGAATCGCTCGTCGCAGTCGTTGCTATCCCAATAAGCGATTGATGTGTACGTTTCTCGCTCATCTCTGGGCAAATCGGCATCCAGATTTGCTCGACTTCGGAGACGATCCTTCATTTCCAATTGATCCCAGCACTCGAGTGTTTGCAAGTTCCGTGGAGCCATCTGATCCCACAGACCTTCGATTGCCTTGCGGAACCTCTTGTCGTATCCGCTTACAGTCGACGGAAAGGGCCTGAACAAGGTATGGCTCGAGGTTGCCAGTTGATCTAGTACAGTGCCGACGGCACGTACATCTTCAATTTTGAGTTAAAACAAAACATCAGTGTCTTTTTCTTGGCTCTGCCAACTCTGACGCTCTGCCTGGACGTGTTGCCGGAGATACTTGATGAAGGGGCCACCAACGTCTTGTGTATCCATTTTGGTCGATTCCCACAGTCGCAGGGCCGACTGGGATCTCTTGCCGCTGGCCAACATCATGATGACCTCTGCCTTGACTTTATGAAGTGGAACCATTGGGTCGACGTGCCCTTGGACTCGGAATTGAATGGCCTTTTGCAGGGCGTATCGTAGTCTCGCTATATCGTTTCCCCAGAATGGATGGAGTATGGTGTGGGATAGTTGTTCATATAGCGAAGAATTCAGACCATCTGGCTCGCGAAGCCCCCATGTGAAGAGATGGTATGGACTCTTTCCGAAGACATACAGAGTCAGCTTCCAGAGATTGTGCCATTCGATACATTACCTTTTGATGTAGGACAGACGCAGTCCTGTGATCCAGGACATTTTGACGGGTCTCGAGGGCAAGGTATTCGGCCTGTTCAAAATCCTTCTCGTTGATATGATGACAATCGTGAAGAGGCGGATGGAACTCTGTTTGCTGCAAGGGTCAGTAAGAGATACCGTAGGACATCTGCAGAGACCTTCCACTCACCAGGCTTGTTTCCTTGGATGACCATATCATTGCCAATCTGACCTCCAAGGGCTGTAGATTGGGCATTTGAATCTGGATTGGCTTGGCCACTCGACGGTGTAGAACACTCTACCCGCCTCATCTCAGGACTGGGAGCTGTTATTGGCTTTGTGGATAGCTCAGATTCGATGGCGTCATCTTCGGATTCCTCTTGCAGATCCATTGATTCTTGGTCGGCTTGATCCATGTGGTGTGTCTTCTTCGGCCGCCCGCGAGGACGTTTCGGGCCCTCTGGGATGACTGGATCTGGCAGTGGATGCTTTCGTGGCCTACCACGAGGCCGAAAGGCTTGTGGTAGGATTGATGCCGGTGCCGGTGCCGGTGCCGGTATGGCCGGTACCAGTGTGGCCAGTGCTGGTACTTGAGTCAGCGCCAATACATTTGGCGATATATTCTTGCGTGGTCTGCCTCGAGATCTTTTGGCCTGTGGCAATTGTACATCTGTGCCTGGCGATTGTGCGGTCGAAGATTGTGCTTTGGGCGGTCTGCTCGAGGTCTGCTGGCCTGGGGCGATGGTGCATCAACGCTTGACAATTTTGAATACGCGCTTGGCGATTGTGAATCTTCGCTTGGCGATCGTGCTTTACGTGGTCGACCACGATTTTCGTTGGGCTTGGGGCCATATCTCTGGTCAATTGACCCATCTTTTTTTGAGTACGACTTCGTTTGGATTTGGATACGACATCGTGCGTGCTTGTGTGAATATCGCAAGAATGTTGCAAAGGTTTCGAATCCAGATTTCGAAATCTGAGATGGAATCGTGGATTAGGCAGTGTGCCCATGGGTGGTGCCTTCCAAACAGTAAAACCATCAGCCGTATCATCGTGCTGGTAGTGTTTCATGGTACCCGTCTAGGGAGCAGGTCTAGAACTATTTCACCTGATTCCATTTCTTCTGTTTTCAATTCAAATTCTATAGTAGAGCTGCTATATCGAAAGCCAGTTCAAGCCATCAAGAGCCATGGCGGCCAAAAAAGCCAAAATCAATCCCCCCAAAGAGATCAGTCTCTTCATCTCTCCTTTGTATACTTGGTCACCAAGAAGGTGGAGGCAAGCGTTGGCCAGGTTACGGAAAAAGTCGTGCATTGCGAGGCTCCCGAGGGACATCGGCATAGTATATCTCTTTGTCGATATCCATACTAGAGGAAGGTTTGTATACAGTTGGAAAAGTCGCCGAGCCTCAAGGACGGCGGGTACAAGTGCATTTTACTTCCAACAAATATATATGCGGAAAAATAACTTACCACTATGGTCACCGGTGACTTTTTCTCTGTGTATATACCTGTCTTGATAGCCACATTTGTACTTGGCTAGGTATTTATACATGGCTGCCGGAGACTTTTGCAGGATGAAGCTTAGGAAATGGACGCTGGCTGTTATATCTCCAATATGAACTACACATTACGATAATCAGGAACTGTGATTGTGCATTCTGGTACCGGAGACTTTTCAATGCACGTGTTAGCTGTTCGGAAATATCTAGAGTTCTGCGGCGACTTTCAAAAACCAATAAAGGCAGAGGCAAGCGATACAATCAAAATCAACATATCATCAACACCCCCAACCAGATCTCTACTTCTATCAGTGCAATCATAACCCATCAACTTCAGCACACTCTTTGGCTGTGGCCAGAGGGCATGTACCCTCGACGTGTCACATACTGGCTCATGATGAAAGGCCTAGTGGCATGTTCCTCCGACATCAAAGCGGGCGTGACCAGACAGGACAATCTGCGCATCAGCATAATCCAACTCGACATGGCCAAGGGGTTCGTGTACGTCGACGCTGAAGACCCGGCGCCCAAGGGTGCGAGCACGCCGTGCCTCCGCATCACCAACACAGCCACCAACGCCAGCCACTACATTCACGAAAGCTCGGCCATCTTGTCGTACCTCGAAAAGTCATACTCTGATTGTGGCCCGCCTCTGGCACCATCCGATCCTATCGGGGCCGCCCTGGTCGATGATCTCGTTGGCGTCATCAACCTGGCCATTGCAGACGGTGGCACCTACCTCAAATATGCGGCACCGCAGACGAGCACGTGGTCTATGCTGAAGAACGAAGAACGCAGCCACGCGGCGGCCCTCAAGGTGAAGCATTCATGGTCAAAGGCCTCGTGCGGCTTCAGCAGTGGGCCGAGGGGAGTCTGAAGACGACGGGCTGGCTGACGCCCGGGATTGAGGGGTCCGGCCTGGTAGACGCCAACCTTGCCGCCGCCAGACGATACCTCGAGCTGACTTATGGGTGGGATATCTTTGAAAAAGAAGAGCTACGTCCGTTGGCGGAATGGTATGCGAGGTTTCGTAGCTTGCCGTGGTGGGTTGAGCTCGAGGAGAGGGAGGATGTGCATCCTCGAGAGATGATGTTTGGCAAGAAGTGTCGAGAGGTCTGATCAGTTTTTGGAGTAGTGTTTAGATTTTTCATTCAATCCAACAATGCGCGACTCTCTCTGATGTTTTCGCCGGTTTGCACCTCTCGAAGCTTACCCGCGACCAGCCGCAAAATGGATACCTCGAGCGATCTCTCCATAGTCACTTCCACATCGGATTTGATATCTCTGGCTCATGGTCGGTACGAATCCGCTGTGCGCGAAACCAGCTGTTGCATTTGCTATGTCCCAGTAATTGTCTTTTGGCGATTCTCTGTCGTCGGTGTTGAGAAGAGCAAGATGGAGGGGCTTCCAGGGAAGGCGAGTGTTGCAACGTACTAGCCTGCATTGTGTTATTATGCAGCATTGTTGTTGGTGGTTGGTCTGATTTTTACTGGGTCATTGCAACATTCTCTATTGTATATAAATCGTACTGAAAGAGCAGTAGCCAAATAGAAATATTTAGAGCTTTATTCCAGAATCCCGGATGTTCCAATGCGCCCGGGTTCGCTTTCGGACCTTACAGTTTGTGCAGGGCCCCACAGTCACTGTATTGCCACTATTCCCACCAGTTCCACAGCATTCGCCATGGGGCCTTTTGAGATCCTCCATTGGACCGCCGCATATTTTGTGTGTGCTTTAATCATTTACGTAGGTATCTTGATTTACACAGCCATTTATTTTGCTCCCTGCCAAGTCCAAGATTCCAGATTGCAGTTATCCTTAGCTACCGTCTCCTCCTCCATCCACTAAGCAGATACCCTGGACCATTCACAGCAAAACTCACCGATAGTCGAAATGGTTATTATGCCCTGCTCCGGAGTCTTCATTTGGTCAGTCGACAGGACCATCTCAAGTTTGGTCCGGTTGTTCGACATGGACCTAATAAGCTATTATTCAATCAACACCGTCAAGGCTTTGCATGGTGAGCACCAACCAATCTAGCATTGTCTGCTATTCTAATGCGCAGAAGATATATATGATGGTGATGGAGTGCTCAAGTCACACGTATATACTACCACTGTGCAGTCCCCGGGCGTTTTCAACTCGTTCAACGTCATTGATCCCCAAGCTCATCGGGTGAGGCGCAAGATCGTTGGCCAAGTCATCAACGAGGGCGGAATGCGAACCTTTGAGCCCATAATGATTGAGCAAATCGACATTTTTTCAAACTGCTGCGTTCTTCTAGCAATAAGAATGAACCAGTCAACATGTCCACGCATCTTGATTATCTATCTTGCGACATTGTCGGTCTACTCTCCTTTGGGTACCGTCTTCGGCTTCAAACCGAACCTGAAAACCGCTTCATGATGAAAGGCATGTACTATGGAAATTATGTCAGCAACACTCGAATGCAATATTTTCGATTGTATCAATTTCAGCTTGGGGCGGTCCTCCATCATCTCAACAGTACTCTTCGTGAAAGATACAAAAGACTGCTGGAGAAAATGATTACGAGACGAATTGCCGACGTCGACCATTCGACTCACGATCTATATGCAGTTGCGTCTCGCGCCAACGGCGATGCAAGCAAACCGGGAGAAAGTCTCCGCATGAGTGAAATATGGTCCGAGGCGGTGGTATTCTTTCCTGCTGGTATGCATCGTGTGGTCAGCAATGTTTTACCAGGTGCTAATGACTCTTCGAATAGGTGCATTTTCAGTCTCTACAGCCACGAGTGCCTTGTTCTTCTACCTGTCACGGGACAAGGTTCGCACCGCAAAACTGCAGAAAGAGATTCGCTCAAAGTTCAAGACCCAGGCTGGTATAAGAAGTGGCCAACAGCTTGCGAGCTGTCACTATCTTCGATCATGTATCGACGAAGCCTTGCGCGTTGCACCGCCTATACCCGGGACGTTATGGCGGGAGGTTGATCCCGCCCATGGGCAGCCTCTGGTCGTGGATGGACACGTCATTCAACCCGGGACTCAGATCGGTGTCAATACGTATGCCATTCATCACAACGAGGAGTACTTCACCAACCCGTATGACTTTATTTCCGAGCGCTGGCTGGCTTCTGAGACACCGGGGCAGCAACTGAAAGTGATGCGCGATGCATTTGCACCTTTCTCAATCGGCTCACGGGGATGCACTGGGAAACCTATGGCTTATCTGGAGACTAGCCTGATCATGGCCAAAACAATATGGTGTTTTGATTTTGAACTGCCGAAAGGAACATTGGGCAAGGTTGGAGGCAGGAGGCCAGGGAACAACAATGGTCGCCACCTTCCGAACGAATACCAAATCTATGACGTCCTTTCCGCAGCTCATGATGGCCCATGTTTGTTGTTTAGGCCGAGGGAAGGTGTCGAGGATGAACTGGCGATTGATTGCATCTCGATTTGATGAGAAGATGGAGTCGGTTGATGCGTCAGCCTCACCCAGAACCTATGTAGTGTAGCCTTCTTCCCGAAGGATCGTAGTGGCGCAGTCAGTCTCGTTGAAATCCGCAATGAGGCTATTCAGACTCAATATCAACCTCTTCGGCGATATTTGAGCACTCCTCCCATCGTATCCGGAGCCAATATAAATACCCGACGCATTATTCTGGCTTGAAAAGTACGTACATATCATTCCTCGACTGGCGCGACCAAATTTTGCATCCTGTTCCACTGCATTTTCACTGATCGGCATGAGCCCTTGGGGCCTAAATTGACATTTGCCGAAAGATCAGCAATAAACACACCCAAACTTCCCGGCGACACGCGGCAGCACCACATTGTCGTTCGCCAGCCCATCCTTGTCAACAATGAATTCACAAACAATTCTTCTTGGCATCCTCCCCGTCATTAATGAGATTTGGCGAGATGGTTCACGATCGAAAGCACTAAGTACGGATGCCGTTGAAACTAGTTGAAGCTATTTGCTAAGATCTGCGTTCTTGCAGGATCAGATAAACCAAGCGGCTGGATTAAAGACCCCGACTTTGTTGAAGCGCTCCACTTGATAAGATCAACCATCCTTGTTGAACCTCGACGTTCAATGGCCACCTCGAGTTTTCGCGCTGAATTTCTTCACCATCAACCAAGATGGGCAGCAAAATTGCAATGCGATTGTCGGATTTTCCGCTCCAAGTCCATGTCGAAACTCGTCCGAATGCGGTACCAGCGTCGCCTTCATGCACAAGATGGTCCGTCGTGCCAATGATCATCACCTCCTCCCGTCGTCTACACTCATTCCGTCCTAGCATTTTCCAGTACATGCCGGCAATACTCTTCGATCCACACCAAGACGCTTCTTCGCTATCAAGCTCAATCCCGCAAGCCAGGAAATTGCTAGATCCTCACCAACCACGCACAGAGAGCCTCCCGATCGCGGCCAACTTTGACCACTTTGCTCGGAGCTGATCTCTGCAGTCATTTCCGTCTTGGCCGGAATCTGCCATATAAGCTGTGGTCCGTGTGATATAGTTGGAAACCGATTCCACAACACTTTTCACTGGAGTGGGCGGTATGACTATTAGTCTCGGAGTGTCCTTGCCAGGCACGGCAATGGTCCTCGAGGTCGGGGTGGATTCTAACCTCTTTCTCTCGTGACAGAAACTGTGGGTTCATTCGTTTGGTTTCTCAGGAATAAAAGCCTCAACCTTGTTGGTGTTACGTACACGCCGGGCTTTACGACACCATTTTGACTCGGAAATATTTTTATGAGCAAGGTATTCTTTGCATTCCTTTTCAGAAACCCTTCCAAACATGAATTGACCCAGTTGTCCAGGCACAAGTATGGTCCTCGGAGCAGCTCTGGTCCCATGATATGACACACACCCGAAAAGGCTGGGAAGACCCTGACCACGACATCGGGCTTTGATCCACTATCTGTGACCATCTTTATGGGTCGCATGACCTCCCATATTATAGATCGCTCTCGCATGTAAAGTAGATTTCATTCTACTCGCAATTCCTTGTCGGTCGGCTTCAGTTTCTTAAGGCTCAGGTGGCGTCGACGCTGCAGCTGGGTGATAACCTCCATCGAACATGGCCACTCCCATTGATGCGAGCCACCAGTTTGATGACGTCGGGCCAAAGATTGATGGCGTCTGCTGGTCATTGACTGCCATCACGGCCATATTCTTGGGGATACGACTCTATGTCAAGGTGGCCCAGAGCAAGCTGTGGTGGGATGATTATCTTCTTTTGATATCGTGGGTAAGCATTACCATCAATTTCAACGACTGGAATAGAATAAATCTAACACTTTGTAGCTGCTCTTGGTGACAGGTGTCGGCGTATCAAATTATGCCGTGACACTTGGTTTCGGTAAACATATCGCGGTCGTCTCTGTGGATCATATCTGGATACTCGTCAAGTTGACCGATATAACGAGCGCCCTGACTTTGGTGGCCGCGGCGTGCTCCAAGACCTCGTTTGCGCTCTCACTTCTACGACTCACAACCGGATCGCTCAAGGCCTTGGTATGGTTCATCATCATCACAATGAGTTCCGTCTTGTGCGCAAATGCGATCCTACCATATGCGCGATGCTATCCGGCCGAGCGAGCATGGAATCCGCATGCGGAAGGAGATTGTTTTGATATTCGGATTTCCATTCGCTTTAGTGTATTCGCCGCTGCCTACTCGGCCGCGATGGACTGGATTCTGGCTCTGATCCCGTGGTCAGTCATCATGAAACTGAACATCAGGACGAAAGAAAAGATTGGTATTGCCGTCTGTATGAGTCTGGGGTTCTTGTAAGTGGCAGAATTTCATACTATCAACATGACCAAGTATCATCATTAACCGCTAAACATTTGCAGGGCTGGCATGACTTCCATCGTACGCTGCATCAAGATTCCCCTCCTTATATCCCACGACACCACATATCTCTCCGCTGAGGTGGGAATTTGGACAGCAGCCGAAATTTCCACCACCATCATGGCGGCTTCCATCCCCGTCCTTCGTGTTTTCCTCCGAAGAATGGTCACGGTGCGTCCCGGGCCGGCCAGTGGCGGGGGTCTCAACTCATATCATTGTTCGGCCGCCGACGGCACATTTCTCAAAAGTCTCCGCATCGAATCCGACGACACGGGATGCACTACAAAGTGCACGAGCGGCGCGCGATGCCGCCATTCAGCAGGGGAATCTAGCCGGCGAGATCGAACTTCAGTTGCTTCACCAACAACACATGAAGGTCGCAGGAAAATCGTCAAAATTGACACGGTTGCCGTCCAGTCGGATCCGAGGGATCATCAAGAGAGTGTCACTACGGATAGCGCGTCGAAGCCGAGAAGCAGTATTGAACTTCAGAACCTACAGCACAGGCGGGACGACTGGCCTCTTCCAACATTGCATTCACGTTCATTTGGATCCCAATGAACTTTTCCATAGACAATCTACAACATCTACACACCTTCCCAAGGCGAGAAGAAACTCTCTATCATCACCGACTATTATGGTTGGAATCGGCTGTCACATTTCTGATTATCCCAGATACATTGATGAATTGCTTATGCCATCGTCTTTGTTGGTGCCATTTCGTCTTTATAATTGTGCAATTGCCCCAACGCTGGAAGTTGCGACTGGCCAGGCTACATACCGGCCTAACAACCCGAGCTTCAGCAGCTGTGACGTCAATTGGGCCGGCGGAGACCACTAACATACCTAACCTACTTGCAAACATAACACCAACACTGCAGGTCTTCCATACTCCATAAGTCGTATTGCCAAATTGTTTCTAATAAATTGTTACATCCCATTCGGAATGCGACACCTCTGTTGTCATTATTCTGTGGACTTTCCCCCGGACCCCATTGGATGTCAACACTTTGGTCCGGAGCTGTAAATAGGATCTCGAAGCAGGCAGCAGCGCCATGGTGTCACTTACTTTCGCCTCCACCCAAATTCGGACTTTGCGCGTACATTGTCGGTAGGTAATCAATTATAGATTTGCTCGATTCTTGTTACCTCCAATTGGCTACCTTTTGTGTACCATTCCTATCAACTCAGCATGTCGCGCTCCGCAGCACGCGACATCTGCGACCTTCCCACGGAGCTTCTTCTTCGACTCGCTCAATATTTACCATTTGAAGTCCATGCTCGATGGCTCCTGATAGACCGACGGCATCAGCGTCGTCTCTCGGCCATTCTGTATCTCAGGCTGCTGCCAATTGGGACAGATACCTCGGACTCTGACGAGATTACACGAAAAGACGTTCTGCTGTGGGCAATAGAGCATGGGAAAGTCTGTACCTTGAGGAACATCGACGACGTCGAGAACATTTCGGCATGCCTCAATAATGTTGTGACTACAACTGCGGCCGGCCTCGAGTTGACACCCATCCACCAAGCTTCCCTTTGTGGACACGCCTCTGTCATCGACTACCTGTTGCAAAAGGGCGCGGATGTCAATGCCAGTACTACGGACGGCCTCCTTCCCATGCACCTGGCCAAGACAGGTGAGGTGGTCCACCTTCTTGCTGCCCGTGGCGGCCGACTCGAACATGATACCACTCCGTCCGCAGTTTCGGCTTTGACCATCAGCATCTCTCATATGTGCGATCCCAGTGCTGTCACTGCACTTGTTCAGCTAGGCGCGGATCCAAAGCATGTCGCCCGAGACGGCACAACGGCTGCCGGAGCCGCCATCATACACGGCAGCGCCGAAACACTCCGCATCCTCCTCGACTCCGGCGTTGGTGCGAATAACACTCTTCCGAGTGGCGAGCCCCTGCTGTACCAAGCCATATATCTTGGGGCGAGAGACCACAGTGTTCAAGTGGCTCACGCCATGGCTGCCGTGCTGTTGGATCGAGGAGCATCTCCCAACAGCGGCATGGACTCGACCTCCTACGACCAAGGAAGGTCCGAGCCATGTCATACACCGACCTTGTTCATGGCCGTCATGATACACTCTTCGGCGGACTTGGTACAGCTGCTCCTGGAGAGAGGCGCTGATCCGCACGCGCCATATACTGAGTACAGGAACGAGTTCTATGCTAACAAGAGACTCCTCGGATTCAGTCGGGTTTATGCTAGATCGCTTGTCGGCAACCTCGTTGCTGCTCTGATCGATAATGTACATGGATTGCCTGACACCGATGGCATCCAGAAACTAAAGCTTCTGGTACAACACGGGGCTGATGTTGACACAAAAATACACAACGACACGCTTCTGCAGTACTGTCTGCGTCGGGAACGCTCACGGGCGTATGAGGCCTTGAATATTATCCAAATTCTGATTCAAGTCGGCGCTGATGTCACTCGTGTCGATTCCGAGGGCAATGGCGCCTTTCATCTTCTGTGCGGGTCCTATCTCCAGCAATATCAAAATGGTGGGAGACTATCTTTCATTCCTGGTTACCATCAGATGATCCGGCCGTCACCTTTTTCCTCAGTCATCGACGGGTTCGTGGATCGGGGCGCCAACCCCAATGCAAAGGACGCCCTGGGTCGGACCCCCCTGATGCTCCTATGCCATCATTCGCACACCGTCCTAACTGCCATTTTGATCCATCATCTCGTGCGGAATCGGAACATTGACTTCAAGGCCGTTGACAAGCGAGGCTGCAATGGGCTGCACCTTGCGACCGGCGAACCGGCAGATCCATTCCATCACGAACCCTGCTTTCGCCTCCAGTTGCTGTTGAGCCGTGGCGGCGACAGAGGAGCCCTTGGTGTGGATGATGTGAATGCTTACAATGAGTCTGGGCGGACACCACTTCACTTGCTGCTCGAGGCGCGATATAGTCCGTTACATCGCCAACGCGTTGATTTTGAGATGCCATGGCTAGCAACGAACAAGACAAGGGCTCTAGCAATGCTCATACGCGCTGGCGCCAACGTGCGAGCGCGAACCCACCAATCGTCCAATGGACCTGGAGAAGATACACCTCTACATCTGGCACTTCAGTCCCGTGAACTTGGAATACTTTCTACCACCCGGCTCTTGCTCCGCCACGGCGCTACTGTCGACATCAATTACGTGTCACCCAGCCTAGACATGACGCCGCTAATGGTGGTGGTGGCAGCAGCAGGTCGGGGGGAGCTGACCCGAAACACTACCGATGATCTGACTCGCTTGCTGTTGACGTCCGGAGCCGATGCTCAGTTGCGTGACTCCAAGGGTCGTACTGCTTGGGACATGTTTGTCGAGCTCAAAGGCGCGCCCTCGTCCATTTCGCCCTGGCCTCTATGTTTAGAAGGAGTGATGCCCGACAAAGACGCCCATATTCGGGATGGGTCGAAAACCATTTGAAAGAATAGACTTTGGTTGAGATATATCATTTGCTCTTTTGGAATGATAGGGACAGAAAAGCATGACGCTTATATAAAATTGTTATTTTTCGTCGAACGATTTAGAATTTTCTCATAAACCTATGGATATTGGATAGATTTCTTGCAAAACTTGGGACGATTTATTTTCCAAAATATGTTTTAATCTGTTTTATATACTTTTCTAGGTGTTTGCACAGGAGGGTCTCAAAGGAGTAAGTTTTCCATCGAATGACAACGGAACTCTTGACTGGCCACTCAGCAATATATTTACATAGTCATGATTCGCTTGAGTGATGAGCAAGTATCCGCCGCCCCGACATGAACGCGATCTCAGTGGCCTTTGCCACTCAGCGGCCGTAACCGCTTCCATTTTGGGCGGCTCTCCAGCTACGAGTGGATTCACCGCGTGCGTACGGAGTATTCCGTACATGAGGCTTTTTGCGTACGGGAATCCTTGTGTGCTCCGACCCCATGGGTTGAGAATCCGCCCGGAGCCACGTGTAGCCCCTGTTATGCTTAGTTGAGGGACGTCTTGCTTGTTCACGAATACTATTTATATCATTCGGGGTCCTGATGAAGGCGTGTAAACGTGTTTGAAGGGATACCAGTCGAGTTCTTGTATGTTGGGGGACTTGTCATGTTTCCCGGTGAGCTCAACAAGCACGAGAGACGACAGAGACTCAACACGGCAGTGGAAACCAACGTGAACACCTTGGTTACAGCCTCGCCTTCGGGCTCCAGGCTATGCTAGAGATCGGCAGTTTGCCACCATGGCGAAGTCGAGACGTTCGACAGCGTCGGAAACTCTCAAGCCTGTATCCATGTCGTGTTTAACATTTGACATCTTAAATCACGAGGTGGATCTTGTAGAAAGATCCGCATATAAAGTCCGAGAGGGCTCAAAAGTTCACTGGCGGCTTGCGTCGGGAATGGGGCCGATATGGATGTGGTGAATCGTGATGGAAGTGTGATATCAGTGAAAGGCATGTTCAAGAAGAGGCGAACATCGATGGACATCATTACGGAAAGCTTTCATTTCTTTGTATGGCCTCGGCGCAACGTCTCCATCATGCTACGTTTGCCGTGTGCCATTGATTCCCGCCTCGTCCATCTACATACTATGCTTCGTGTTCATTGCTCATCTCCCGACGTGCCATTCACTTGTCTGCTGGTGTAAAAAGAGCCAGCCGAATCGATATGATCAAGTCAAACGGAAACTAAAATGTTGACGGAAATTATGGGACATACGGTCTGTCCTTTCTTCGCCAACCCCACAGCAGAGCAGAGACCCATGTTTATGGTGCGCAAACAGTTGCAGGGATGCCTGTGGAGAAGAAGATTCGGCAGACAAGGACTGGGGGCACTTGTGTGTTTCTTTACCGCTGCTTTACCATTATCTCGGAGTATGCATGGCGGGATTCTTCTAGAATCATATTCCCACTTGATAGATATTTTTATTCCGAGAGCTGAAGTTCACCACTACTATCGTTAGCCACATGAGCTGGCTAGCGGGCAATCACGGATTTATTCTCCGTGGGACAGTAACTTGTTTCGGAAAAGAAAGAGAGTATAAACCATAATGCTTAGTTATACATTTGACTTGCAACCCAGCTCGCTCGCACTCAACATATCTCAAACATACGACATCTCTGACGGATCCCCGGGTGATCAGGAGGGCAGATTTGCACTGTCGTCTCAGGGCCGCCGGAGTTGCGAGTTCCCTGAGACTCGTCAGAGTACCATACATACATGTTCTCCATATTGTTGATCCATTCAGTGGATGATGAGTTTGTGTTCGCCTTCACCGATCGAGATAAGGTTACCTTGGATGAAATTCCGGCCGGCCCCAACCAGCTGGTTGGCTGGATCCCGAGAGAATACAATGCAGATGGGTTTGTTGATGTTCTCGACGGACGGGGGAAAAAAAGACCAGCATTTGGGCGGAGACAGAGTCGGCAGCTGAATCTCGAGCTAGAAGTATTTCGAAGCCCAAATTCTTCCCATGCATGATGTGTTTGCTAACCCGGGAGGACGGCTGTCCAGGCACGCAAGCACGAGGCCCTACTCAGGAGAGAAGGGTGCATCCACTGCTTGAACTAAGAAATGGAGACGTGTTGTTGTTGATTCGATAGTTTGGCTGTCGGAAAAAAAAAAAGTCATCTCGCCAACCCAGAGATGCCAGCACATCGTGCCCAGCACATCATTCTGACTCGAAGATCTTTAGGACTGCAGCAATCCAACGGACGATCAGCCTCACCGATATCGTGCGACGTTTTTGCTGGGGCGTTGAACCTTTGGGTCGCAAACTTTGTTTCCTCGAGCCAGCTGAAAGCGACCCTGAAAAGTGACCATTTGGTTCCTCCGTCTCGACCGGCCGGCGGTGAATCCAAACTATCCAAACATGTTGACATGGTCCAGCAAGCCACATGTTTGACTTTGAGGAGTCTGTGTGAGTCTGGGGATGCAGTTGAGCGGCGTACTGTAGAGCTCATCTGCTGAGCTGAGCTCCTTTTTTCCCCTCGTCTTCTGGGCCTCGTCTTCTCCCACCGTACTTCAGGGACCTAGACCCAGACTTTCTCATTCCTCACCGAAACATTCACGGGGTGTCTCCACCGGGGGTTCGTGAACATGACCGCCGGGTGTCCCGTCCGCAGAAAAACGTATGGTGGACGACGTCTCTCAGGGTCCTCCGGGTCCGTCAAAAACTCATCAGCTATCCCCACATCGGCGGGTCTCGCTTCACAAACCACTGGTTCTGCCGTGGCGAATGGGAGGGGTCCCGGTCCTTTATAGTCTAGCCTCGTCGACACCCCTGAGCATGGCCTAGCATGGCCAGGGGGCGAAGTGCGTTGACATGGCTCCATCGTGGCTTTCACTTCTGGATATTCTCGAGGCAGAGATCGCGAACTCACGTTTTGGCGGGCCATGTTCACGACAACTCGGCTACCGTTGTCGTCGCCCACCCGTGGATGCTATATCAATACGAGACTGTCATCTTACCTGGTGGGCTTCAGACTGACAAGGCTTGAGCGCGCCGATCTATATCTGGACCAACCCGAGTTGAATAGTCCGGAATAGTCGACCATCTGCAGAGGACTCCATCTGTATATGAATCTCGTGATCCGCCTCCTAACGCCTTGACTGAGTCCCTGTGCTCTCTTCGGTCCATGTATTTCGTGCTATAAATAAGCCCTCTTCTTTTTTCGTTCAATACCGCGAGGATCTTCCTCATTTCGTCTCGAGACCCTATAATCCTACCTTTTGACAAGCTCCAGTCTGTCTGTCGACATTTGCTACCGTACGCTCATTTACCAGCTCTCTCATCTTGTTTTTGTTTCTTAACTTCATACACTCATTCTCTCACGGCTTCAATAAGCCCCCCTTTACTGATATGCATCTCAAACAGCCTCATTTGTCGTGGCCAAAGCGCAGCAAAAAGAACCGCGTCAGCAAGGGTCTTTCAGAAGCCCTCGGCGGTACACTAGGAGCTCTCGGTATTAGAGACGACGACACAGGTATGTGGAGAGATGGAGAGATGAACAGATGGAAATCAGACGTTCCAATGCTGACACCAACAAGACTCTCAGATCAGTCGAACGTCCTCTCGCGATCCATCACCCCCACCACCGATCGTGCTGCACCCAGCCGAGCCAAAGACATATCAAAAGGTTGAAGAAGCCAAGAAACCAGACGACATGTCGATTCTCAGCGCTCTCCGCAAGAGCAAGACGGAGCGAGAGGCCCGCGAGCCGCCGACGAGGCCACAGGCGGTGCCCATCGTTGGAGCCGTGACCCTGCCCGTCCCCCAGGTTGCCCGAAACACCAGCCGCAGGTTGTCTGATGCCTCGAGCATTACCGACTCCTCGACTCTCAACCAGGAGCCCGTCAACAAGGAGCACAGACACAACAGCTTCCTGGGCAAGGCCAAGGATGCCATCACCGGTCGTTCGCGGTCTCCCAGCCCGTCTGGCCACAAGAGCAGCAACGGCGTTAGCGACGCAGTGCGGAGCTTCCGTAGCCAGCTCGAGGAGGAGCTCAAGGGTACCAAGGAGGCTGATCTCATTGCCGGCATCAGCCGCGACAGCTTCCTCGGCTTCATTGCCGATGAGCGTCTGAGGCTCATGCCCGCCAAGGGAAGTCGTTGGGACAAGCTGCTCAAGTGGGCCGAGGACTTTGCCACCAAGATTGCCATCTTCGAGCATGGCTACCGTGAGGACATCTCGGGATGCAGCCAGGCAGTCGAGCTCATCTTTGCATGCCTGCAGGCCCTGCTCCTGCTCGGCCCCAAGCAGGGCGAGGCTCTGGAGCGTGCCTTTTCCGTGTGCCACGAGTACGGCCTCACCTTTCAATTCTACAGCCGCAACACCAAGGTCCTCGACTCGATACCCGAGGCCATCCGTCAGCTGGGCTTGGCCCTGACTGACATGGTCGGATTCGCCGTCGAGGTGGCCGTCTTTTACCGCAAGAGCGCCCGTGCCATGCGCACGACCAGCGTGACGGTGGACTTTAACGTGACCTTCGGATCGCGCATGGCTTCCTTTTCTAGCCGCAAGGACCGCATCGCAGAGTTGATGTGGTCGTGGCAGCTGCAAAAGTCGGCCGAGACATCGGGTGAGTCGAAATGATGATGATGATGGAAATGACAAGAGTATAGGCTGACGTTGAAATAAAATTGACAGACGTGCATGTGACGATTGAGACGTTGCGCCAGTGGCTCCTGCCGCAGGACCATTCCCTGCAGCAGCGCACTCTGGTCCGTGCACCTGGCGCCGTCCGGGCCGAATTCACCTGTGAGTGGTTCGACCGCCCGCTGATCGACTTCTCCCGCAGCCGGGACAAGGTGCTAGTCGTCTCGGCCGATGCTGGCGCCGGCAAGAGCTTCCTCTACGGCTGGATCCTTGAGCGCCTCCAACGCCGCGTCGGTCTCAGGGAGTGGTCTGCCGTCCACGCCTCCATCGACACCCAGACCCGTACCCAGTCTACCCAGACGGCCCTGGTCAAGACGCTGCTGCTGCAGCTGCTGGAACAGAATGTCGGAAACGTCGAACTGTTCCGCGCCCTAGCCAACGTCACCGAGCTGAGCGCCAACACGGCCAACGTCCAGGATGCCGAGGATGCCCTCTGGTACACCCTCGACACCGCCCTCAAGGGTCTCCGCAACGTCATGCTCGTCATTGACGGCCTTGACGCCCTCGAGGGTACCGAGGACGAGCTGCGCGACGCCTTTGAGCACCTCCACGGCATTGCCACCAAGAACCCCCAGGTCAAGGTCATCATCCTTAGCCGTCCCTTCCCCAAGGGCTGGCCCAAGCCTGTCCGTTCCGTCGCCATTGACGCCGCTCACTCCACCATTGATGTCAGGCACATCATCCGCGCCTATCTGCTGTCGCGCGGCATCGCCACCAAGCCCGAGGCCGAAAAGGTCGCCCAAGAGCTCGCCGTCCGCAGCAAGGGTTCCCTCGCCTGGGCCGACTTGGCCGTGCAGCTCCTGTCCAAGGCCAACACCTTGACCGAGGTTCAGGCTTCCGCCAAGACTCTCCCCAGCACCCTCACGGAAGTCATCAACACCCAGGTCAGCACCATTGATGTCACTAGCAACGCCCGCTTCTTCCTCAGCTGGCTGCTCGTCAGTGAGCGTCCTCTGGCCGTCAATGAGATTCAGGCCCTCCTGGAGCTCAACCTGCAAAAGGGTTCCCGCGAGCCCCTCTCCATCAACATGGTCGAGGAGATCCAAAAGACCTGCGGCTCCCTTGTCGTCATCCAGGACAAGACGGTTCGCTTCCGCAATGAGTCGATCCGCCTGCACCTCCTGGAGATGAGCAAGAACAAGGACCAGAAGCTGCTTCTGCCCACCGCCGAGGCTCACAAGGACTTTGGTGCCAGGCTCATCCTCTACATCAAAACCTCCGTCTCTCGCAACACTGAGCCCAGCATGGGTGAGATTAGCAGCGGCGAGGCCGAGACCCTCTTCCGCTCTCACTCCCTCCTCGAGTACGCCGCCCGCAACTGGCTGGCTCACTTCCAGCGTTCGTCCTACATGATCGACGGCAAGTTCCAGGCCTCGTTTGCTCCCGAGCTCAAGGCCATCTTCCCCACGTCTACTCTCTTGGCCAACCTCGAGCGTCGCTGCTGGGAGAAGTCTGCCCTCATCACCAAGGCCAACGAGATGCACCTCGCTGCCCTCGATATTCGCAGACAGGTTGTCGGCGACACTGCCCCGTCCGTCCTCCAGGGATGCATCAACGTGGCCATGTCCTTCAAGAAGCTGTCCGCCGATGCCGATGCCAGCAAGTACTTTTACCAGGCCGCCAAGGTTGGACAGTCGATCCTCGGCCGCTCCAACGATCTTGCCGTTGCCTGCGCCACTGCTTCCCTCGACTGTGCCAGCAAGGTCACTGGCAAGGCCACTGCCCGCGACGAGGCCGTCACGCAGCGCGAGGAGACGCTCAAGTTCCTTCTCGACAACGAAAAGGAGCGCTACGGCGCCAACAGCCGCCTCGCCAGCAAGTACAGCAACCAGCTCGCTGAGCTGTACAGTGACATCAAGGAGAATGACAAGGCCGAGGCCATCTACCGTGACGTCTACAAGTCCTCGGTCGCCCAAAACGGCGAGTTCTCCCAGGAGGCCTCTGCCGCCGCAGAGAAGCTGCAGGCCGTCCTCTACAAGGAGGCCAAGCACGAGGATGTTGTCCAGTACACTGCTCCCATTTTCGAGTCTGCCCAGCGCAACCTGGACATTTTCGACATTCGTCGTGTCGAGATTACCATGCGCATGGCCGAGACCTACGAAAAGAAGAGCGACGTGTCCCACGCCGAGGAGCTGTACATTTCTCTCTGGCGCGGTCTGACCGAGTACTGCCGCAAGACTGCTGCCAACACGTCTGCCTCTGCCGCCCAGATCAACGAGGCCCACGAGCGCAAAATCCAAATCAGCGTCGCCTACGCTCGCTTCCTCCGCCGCCAGGGTCGCGATGCCGAGGCCCAGAACATCCTTCACGGAATCTGGCTCGACTACCAGCACCGCGAGAACAAGTCGAGCGCCCTTGTCAAGCAGCTCAACGTTGTTGGTGAGGAGCTCAAGGCCATGGGTATCCTTGACACTGCCATTGCCGTCTTCAAGTCCGTCTGGGGCTACTTCAAGGGTGCTGGTGAGCAGACCTCGACTGCCGCTGTTGGTACCGCTGTTGCCCTCATGGGTGCAGTCCAAGAAAAGGCCGAGAAGAAGGCTGAGAAGAAGGCCGCCCCCAAGGTCGAAGGCTCCACTGCCGACGACAGCGATGACGATGACGATGATGATGAGGCCGACAAGATTTTGGACGAAGTTGCCGAGGCGGCTGTCTCTGCTCCCGCTCCTGCTGCTCCCGCCGCCCAGGGTACCACCTACGCTGCTGTCGCCGCCAAGGTCACCATTGAGGGTTCGATCCAGACTTGCGAGACTCTGTCCCAGTTCTACATCTCCAAGGGACGTTACACCGAGGCCATCAATGTCTGCGCCAAGCTTCTCAAGGAGATCTGGCCCGACATGGCGGTCGCCGGCAAGGCTGGCTTCCCCAAGGCCCACCGCGCTGCCGTCATTACCTTTTCTCGCCGCCTCGCATGGTGCTACGCCAAGGCCAACCAGACGGAGCAGGCCGAGAAGATCTACACTGCCATCTTCCAGTCTTCCCTCCGCTCCGGCTTCCGCGTCCAGGAGGCCATTGTCACCGAGTCCAGCAACCAGCTCATCGAGTTCCACAAGCGCACCCAGCAGTACAGCAAGGCTCTTGCCGTCTACCAGCAGCTTCTCGAAAACTACCGCACCTCCCTCGGCGCTCGCAACCCCCTCACCGTCCAGCTTTTCTACACCATGGGCGACTTGTGCGCTCAGTACAAGCTGCGCGGTGCCGAGACCTACTACCTCGAGGTGTTCAAGGCCGAGAAGGGTTCCGATGGTGTTCTGAGCCAGTCCTCGATGCGTGCCGCCCTCGCCCTGCAAAAGGTCTACTACGAGCAGAAGCGCTGGGAGCAGACCCGCGAGGTCTATGCCAGCCTCTGGGCCACCTTTACCGCCAAGGCCAAGGAGTACAACATGTCGACCGAGATGGTCCAGTCCATCTACAAGCGCTACACCACTGTGCTTGAGACTCACCTCAAGGTCGATCTCGAGACTCTCCGTACCATTACCCTGCAGTACCGTGACACTTGCACCAAGACCTACGGTGCCAATGCGCAAATCACTGCCTCTGCCGGCCTGGCCCTTGCCGATGTCTGCCGCAGAAGCCCCAAGGCCGAGCACCAAGCCGAGGCCATCAAGATCTGCGAGGAGGTCGTAGCCCAGGCTGACAAGCCCGCTGCCGACGGCAAGGCCAAGACCAAGAGCAGCTGGGAGCTGTCTCTCCTGGCCAGCGCCAAGCGCAACCTCGCTTCCCTGTACGCGAGCCAGACCGCTGCCTCTACCGACAAGGCCGCCAGCGCCGAGACCAACGAAAAGGCCGTCACTCTGTGGAAGGAGCAGCTCGATATCAACAAGAAGCAGTACGGTATCTCGCACAAGGCTACCCTCGCTAGTCTGTCGTCCCTGGTCGGCATGTGGGCTCGTTCCGGCAAGCCCGAGCTGCGCACTCAGGCACAGCAGCAGCTTCGTGGTACCGTCGTCGATGTCCTGGGCGAGTCCTGCAGCGCTGGTGCTGGCGCCACCGATTCGACCAAGCTTCACGCTTCGGCCGTCTCCCTGGCCAAGACGTACCTCTCGAGCAACATGTCCATCGAGGCTTGGCTGCTCCTGAGACAGCTGCGCTTCCAGATCATTGGATGGGGCAAGATTTCTGGAGCGACTTCCAAGAATGCCATTGAGCTGCCCGAGGGTGTCGACCGCCGCTCCCTGGTCTTTATCGCCGCTTTCGAGGAGACTCTCCGCGAGCAGCAAGAGACCAACAAGGTTGTCAAGACGACTTTCTCGGACATCATGACCGACATGCTGACCGAGGGTATCTTGTACGACCGCTACAACCTGTCCGTCTCTTCGGCCGACATTTCTGTCGAGCAGAAGCTGTTTGACGGTGCCCGCCTGTACGCCTTCCTCAAGACCAACGATGCCGAGCAGCACGTCGAGCAGCTCCGTGTCATTGAGGAGGCTCTGTTCAAGCTCTTCTTTGACAAGTACGGCGGCTCCCTCAAGTCGCAGCTCGTCGTTACGCGCACTTTTTTCGCTGCCGTCCTTATCGAGCTCGGCCAGCTGCGCCACCACGAGGACATGGTTCTCGTGGCCTGCTGGGCCATTACGGCCAAGGCCCGCGTCCTCCTCGAGGCCGGCGACGCTGCCGGTGCCTACGATTTGTCCAAGGTTCTGTACCAGTTCCTCTCGGCACAAAAGGCCTTTGCCAACCCCCAGGTCATCCCCTATGCCTTCAAGCTGTCTCTGTACCTGGCCGGTCTTGGTGTCAAGGGCTCCAACCCCGAGGCTACCCTGCACACCCAGATGCTCGAGCTCTCGACCACTGTCCTCCGCGAGACCCTCTCGGCCTGCCGCACCAGCAACATCAACCTCGTGTCCCTCCAGCCCACCGAGCTGGACAACCTGGTCCGCCTCATGGGGGAGCAGCGCAACTACGCGGACCTGGAGTGGCTCCTGGAGCAGCTCTGGCTCAGCCGTGTGGTGCAAAAGTCGTGGGACGCCCTGACCGTGGTGGGGGTCGGTCGCCGTCTCGTACAGGTCTACCAGGTCCGCGGCAAGCGCGAGCAAGCCGTTCACCTGGCCGAGAGCATCGTGTACAACTTGCGCCGCACCTGGGGTCCTCTGGACTCGACGACCGTGGCCATGGCCAACCTCCTGGCCGACCTCTTGTCCGGCGACTCTCAGTACGCCGAGGCTTTGGACGTACACGGCGAGGTTCTGCAGGCCCTCCTGGAGCGCAACGCCGATGCCGACGACAGCGAGGACGAGAACAGCCAGCCTTTCGCTTCGTCCATGTCGCTCATGTCGGCGGCTCTGGGCAAGCAGAGGAAGCAGGAGAAGATCACGGACGGCCGCGCCGCTCAGCTCGCGCTGGAGCAGCTCCGCCGCGTCCAGAACGTGTACGCGCGCAACGGCGGCTGGGCCGAGGGCGAGTGGGAGACCAACGGCGAGGAGCTGGTCCGCTACGTGGTGGACGAGTTCGCCCCCGTGGCCCCCGGTGCGTTCAAGGCCTTCCCTGCGGAGGTGGGCGCCTGGAACAAGACGGCCCCTCCCGAGGAGAAGCAGGACGCAGCCCCGGAAGGTTGGGGTCTTCAGTGGTCGTCTCAGGCTTGAGATTGGCTATTGAAGTAATTATTGTGTTGATGTTTAGTGTTTTTATTGCTGGATTGTAAGATCATGTACAGTTATGTCATTTAGCATTTGGAGGTTGCATTATAAGGCGCATAATAATATTTGCTTGTTTATGTTATACACCTGACTTTGAAATAAACGTGATTTGTATTCAATCGGGCCCGGCAACATGGCATGTATAGATGCAGACTGGCAGTCAGAAAATCAACCCATGAGTTTGAAGACAACCTCTCCTGGGGAAGCTCACCATTGAGTTCCTGGAGAAATCGCCTCAGCACCTGAAGAGAACCGGCACGACTGTACAAACTCATCAGCCGTGCTTTTTCTGGTGTACACGTTCAGGTCCACCCTTAGTCCGGAAGTGGCCGGCCTGCCTGCCGCCTGCTGCCTTGCACTGCTGCCGTCATTTAACAACCAATCCATGCTCCATGTCTTCTCTCTCTTCCTCTTTTTTTTCTTCTTAAAATTCGACATTATACATTGAGCACTCATCATAACTACGCTCCCATGGAACATATTATCAAAACCTTTATGCGGGTTCAGCGCCACCTCGACGACGCAGATGTACTGATCGCGCGGTATCCCGAGTTGGAGCGTTTGGCGCTCTCCGACCCCGCCGTGATCAGCGATCAGGACCGGCGCCGTCTGCTGGATATACTCGACCGAGATACGGAAAACGTAAACTTGGCTGCCGTCACGGAATTAAGCAAAGCACGGCTCCTCGAGCGGGCCGCCGAGTCGCGCGGCGCCCTGACGGATGCCGAGATCGGTCTGCTTCTAGAGCGGTACTGGCGCGATGTGACGGACGCCGAGGGTCGTGCCGCCGCCGTGGCCTGCGAAGCCATGGATCCGGGGGCGCACGCGTATTCTCGCGGCCGGCGGGAAACCCTCGCCGACCGGCTGGCCCGGGCCCGGGGCGCCGCTGTATGAAGAGAACGAGCTCGAGGCCTTGCAGAATGCGCCCAGAGAATGGACGTGGCGCATCATGACCGACGGCAGGACGAGGGAAGCAAGCGAGATGGAGAGGGCAATGCGCACCGCTGCCCCTTGGATCCAGCGTTTATGGATAGAGGACCTACAGGACCGGCCCGAGGTACGCTGGGGCTATGCTATCTTCTACGATCCCGCGATCAAGGCTGAGATGGACGAAGAGCGTTACGAAGATTATTTGGCCCGCGCGGATGGCGTTCTGCAGTGGGAAAAGTGGGCGATACGTGACGGAACCGTTATCGAGTCTCGCTTTAGTCCACAGCGACTCGAATGGCCGGCGGATCTGGCTGCTGCGGACAGGCAGCAGAATCTCGGTGCGATTTTTCAGAAACTACGCGAGGTCTTTAGATCTGCTCGGGCTGCGCCTAGGAAACATATATGGCAGCCTAGCCCCGGGATCGACGATAATCTGCTATGGAATGTCTTCTTGGTTACCGACCGAGATGCGGCCGACTCTCGCCTCTCCGAATGGCCACGTACTTGTGTTAGAGAGGCACGGCGCTTGAGGGGTCGCCGCCGTCACTACATAGTTGCTCTTCGATTGCCCATAGTGATATCGCGATGTCTATCTGCCATCAGATTCATCAGCTTCAGATTCCCATATTCCCGTGTCTTGTACTTGCCGTGCCGCATCTCTCTGTCTCGCGGCCCCGTCAGGTTTAAACAGAAACTTGGCAATCGCGACCTCAGCTTGGGTGTTGGCAGGGTACAAATACTCAAATCCAGTGTCATACCTACCCCGAGATGATCCTTGGTGCTCGCCAGCGCATGTCAGCCTGGATGATCGTGATAGTCACGGAGACTGATCAGCAATACATCTTGAATGACTTGTATGACTGTGTTGATCAATAGACATCTCTTGAACCGACAAACATGAGCACTCTGTTTGAGTCCTCTTTACACATTCGGCGGCTTTCGTTAGCGGCAGGATTTGAGCTCGCTGCGTTATGCCTTCTGCTCCTGGTCACGAGTATTTCTCTAATGATACACTCAAACGATTGTGTATGTTCTAACTAGCTCCAGTGACGCTATGGACATATCGCAACAGGGGCTTCTGGTCATCGTCCTCTCGCAACTCGATTTTGGTTCCCATTCTCAAGGGAAAGCCTTTCTCAGGCAGTGCCCATGAACTTCAGACCCGAGGCGCCGCCAGCTGCAAAGCATGGTATTCGTTATACCAACGGTACGGACCTGCCTACGAGATGACCATTCCCTTTTCCCGTCTGCATATCATCAACCACCCGACGTACCTAGAGCACATCCAAAAGCACAACAGCAGGAACTACATTCGCGGCGCATTTACTCGCAGCAGGTTTGGCCAGCTTCACAGAACGGGCATATTCGTCGCCGACGGCAAGGAGTGGCAGGTCCAGCGCAAGGCGGCCACTCGAGCCTTCAGCAAGAAGAATTTCGAAACGCACATTACGGGTTCTCTTCACCACTGGCTGGATATCTTGGTGTGCCTCTTCTCCAATCTTGCCAAGGAGGGCAAACCGTTCGATTTTCAAGCACTGATGGCTAGAATGATGTTCTGCCTCTTTCTGCGTATCGCCTTTCACGAGGACGAGCTGGCCTTGGACATTTTGTCCGAGGATCCAAAGAGCCTCGAATCGATCCCGCCCTATGTCGAAGCATTTGACAGAGCCCTCCACTGTACGTCTCCCTTCCTCCATCCAATAATCAATTGTTCTGAAAACTGTCCTACAGTATTCGATCGACGAAGACGTGACCCGCTGTGGCAACTCACGGAAACGCTATCTGGAGAGGACAAGATCTCACAGAAAGCTTTAAATCTATTTTACGCACAGATTGATGCTCTCGTCGCGAAACGGTTCGAAATGATTGAGAATGGCTACAAACCGAGTGCCGACGCAGGCGTGGACCTCCTGGACATGTTCATGGAGTCGACGCATGACCGATATGCACTCGGAGGAATGGTGTTTGCATTTCTATCTGCTGGCCGTATGTTTTTCACCAGTGCAGACAATAAGAGTCATGTTGATGTATCCTCCAGGCGACACAACCGCATACAGCATCTCCTGGCTCATGAAGGAGATACTACACCATGATAATCGACATCTAGATGCCGTAGAGAAGATTCGAAACGAGGCCGAGCAGATTGGACTCGCCGACTCCTACCTCTCCTATGAGGATGCGCCGGTTTGCGACAATACGACCGCCTTTGATCATTCACGTCTGGATACTGACTCGTGTCTAGAGAATGCGATTCGCGAATGCCATATGGGACGAGACTGCGAGATTGAACACTGTATCACCCGCCGGTCAGATGGAAGCAGCGGACGATGATATCCTCCCCGCAGTACCGGAGCTGAACATGCCGGCCCGTCATGTGAAAAAGTACACCCTGGTTTCCTGTTCTCGAGCTCCATGGGCTAGTACTGACCAACATCAACAGAGGCGACGTTGTCAGCTATCAAAATTACGTCCTATCACGAATTGCCCGAGGTCTGGGGAGACGACGCGACCGTCTTTGACCCTACCCGATGGTTCAAGGAGAACGGAGAGAGTATCGCCTACAGCCCATTCAGTGAGCAGCCTCATCTCTGGATTGCCATCGTCTCATTCATCAAAGTGTTCTGACATTTGATCCGCAGAGTATCATTCTTGGAATGCCGGGCCGCGTAGCTGCCCAGGACGTGCGCTCGCTACATACAAGGGCCTGGCCATCAGTACGGCGATTCTCCATCGATTCGATGTCGCTCTGGTCGACGAAAAGAAGTCTTACGAGCCGCTTGCGGCCTTGGACATGGTATGTTTTGTATTTTCGGATATCTATCGAGAAATACTGACGTGCTGCTGGTATGTAGGGAATCAAGGATGGTCTTTTCGTGACTGTAAAGGAAAGATCTCACTGATATTTGGACGCTATACTAAACTTTCTCATCGCATGCGTTTCGCTTGACTAGTCTGGACTAGCGAGAGCATACCAATCAATATAAGCAAACATCATCGTGGATTGGTAGTCACATGCATCATGGTATAAAAACAGTATATGAGGGAGGAAGACGATCAATATATCATTCTGTAATGAGCATGGGCAAAGCCTCAACACCATAACTAGAAACGTCTACTAATCATGCCAATCCAACGCCCAAAAAAGAAGTGGGGAGTTTTTATTTCTTCTCTTTTTCTGCCCATCAATTCACCTCGATTCCAAGTCGAAAACTGATGACATTGCCCTCGGTGTGATGTCACTACCAAGATGGTTTCCACTCTCCTGCCTTTGCTATACTCTACCAGTTTCCTGGGAGTTTGTCCAGGTCCAACGAGGTTGATGTATTCTTGTTTGGGTCCTATCCAGATACAAATGCTGGTGCCCAAATTGTTCAAGTACGAATCAATGTTCTGTACTTGCGTAAAATTAAGTTGTGTAAATGCGAAAACGCAATACAGCGTCATCGAGATGGTGTTCATCTCGTAGGGAAAAGGTCCCCAATCGAGATGTCGGCCCACAATGTTGAAGTGGGCAGGTATATTTTCTGCCAGCGGAAAATAATATCCGTGAATCAATAGAAAACATATGTGCGATAGGGGTATAAGTTGAATTTGATAAAAAGTTGACAGGAGGGTATCGAGGAAACCGAGCACGCAAGGTCTCGAGGTTTACCCAGTGGTTCCTGTCCTAGTTGTTGGGGATTTCGTATATGGAATCCGTTACAGATTCGTGTACGAATAAAAGGGTCGTGAGGTCGTGGTCGTATGAGGAGAGGGGGAATAAAACAATGCCGACTCCGTGAGGCCCGCTACAACGGGAGTAATGTGTCTGTAGAATGAACCTCCTGGGTTTCACGCATGCCAAGTCATGCCTTGACCAAGCCCCAAAAATATCCTCCAGATCGTATTATGTCAGAGGCGCCGTGTTGATGAAGATGCTAGTCGTGATGTAGAGGAACACCGCCTCCATCATGTATGACGCTTGAAAACAAGCCACTATCGCTTCGCCCTTGCCAGGATGGAAATGAAAAACGCCGCCAATGCAAAAAGATTATTATACAGAACCGAGTTGCAAGAGTGCCTGGATGGCCTCGCGCTCCTGGGTGTTGGGAGAGGCGGCCAAAGCAGCAAGATCGATATTGTCGAGTCGAGGCTCCCGAAGCATGCCTGCTCCAGAAAAGGAGCGAAAGTTGCCAGAGTTATATACGGGAGAGAAGCCGTGGCGGGCTTCGGCAGGGCTGGAGTAGGACTCTGCGCGCAAGGCGGCAGCTCCGACGGCAGCCCAGTCCTCATCGTCGGTGGCATCCTCGGGATCGTCATTCATGATCATGTCGTCGTCATCATCGGGAGCTTCCGAGCACGATGCCGAGCCGGGTCCATCGAGCGAGTCGAGGGACATCTTATCGGCCTCGTTCTCGAGCATGCTCACGTCGCGATCGTCATGGGAAAAGGCGGCCGAGTTGCCAAAGCTAGAGGGGCAGGCGCCCAGCCTGGCGCGGTCGAGGCCGCGGGGGCCCTTGATAATGGGAATACCGGCCGGGTAGGGAGCAGCGGCAGCTTCGGGCGACCTCCGCAACGAGGCGTCACGGTTCGGGTGGCCGCGTCGCTTCGCGTCCCATCTTCCCCAGCCAATCTTTTCGAAAATCACGTCACCATTGATCCCTCCGCCCTCCGCGCCACTTCCTTGTCCACGTCCTTCCAGCGCCGCGACCACGAGCCTCCTGGCCTTTGGTGGTGGTATACCGGCAAAGCCAGGGACTGATGTCGTCAGGTAGCCCATGATGTAGCGGATGGGCATGGGGCCATGGTTCAGCAGGATCTCGGGGAGGTGATACTTGGACAGCAGAGCCGGAGAGATGGCGCCGGTGGACTCGAACGAGGCCGAGCCGACCGAGTCATTATCGGTGCTGTCGTGCAGGTCGAGATCCGAGTCGATGGGCTCCAGCTTGGAGGCCTTTTGCAGCTGAGCCTTGAGGCCGTGAGGCGGCAGGGCAGGAGATATGGAGTTGGGAGGGGTCGGGAGGGGGTGGGATCGTGTCACAGGGACGCTCCGGGCGGCCGCTACAGCAGTGAAGTTGTCTCGGCCGAGGGAGGTCTTTGCGATATCGCGAACAGCAGCAGCACTGGTTGCCAGGGATGCCATGTTGAGCAGGATTTCTGAATGACTTTCAGGAACGAGTTTGATTCTGGGAAAGAGACGGCATGTTAGTATATATATATCAAAAGAGAGCAACGAGTTGTGCGACGGGTATGACGGGTCGGTGGTGTGCGAGTATGGCGAGAGGGTTGAGTCAGAGATAGGGAGGGTGTAGGTGCGCGCGCGACTTACAAGAACAGGGCTCCGAAAGTAGGCGGTGCAGTTCAGAAATACTAGCAGCTGGGTTCTTGAGTCTTTGCTCGTTCTGATGAGGAGCAATAGTTGATCTCAAAGAGAGAAGAGCAGAATGAATCTCAAATGGCAGTGCTGACGCGATGACCGGAAAACTGTGACAGGAAGATGACTGTGAGGGGGGTGCAAAAGATGCGTGGTCGTTGTTGTCTTTGTTGATGTTGCTTGAAGGGAAGGAGAGGATCCCCCGAAGCAGGAAAGGAGCGACACGGGCGACTTACATACCCTACAGGCATATGGGCAATACCATACCTACCTTAGCTACTAATAGATTGGGCCTTAGATAACACACCACACCTGGAAATACACACAGTCACACACACACACCAACGATCAAGTCACTGCTTACACCCAGGCGCACACGCCAGTGGTCAAGTCATAGATGCGTCCAAGTTTAATGCAAGTAGTGGCCAAGTACCCCCCAAAGTCAGTACACATTGTGCCGACCAGCGGCCTGGGCTCTGCCATGCGACTGTCGACAGGATGGAGGGGGATGTGACGGGCTTGGAATCGGATTGGACTGGGCTGGATTCCTAAGAAGATGGGATTGATTGACTGCCTAGGATTTGGCGCTGGGCATGAGAGTTCCCCCCAAGACCCGGGTTCGGCTGAGAGTCACCAGTCAGTCAGTCAGTCAGTAATCAATCAGCACTCCGAGATACAAGTACCAGGTAGGTAATGTGATGGTATGATCGGGTCGGGCTGTCTGACAGGGGTGTGTAAGTGATTCAGCAGGTATCGAGCGTGACACTTTTTGGGAATCAATGGAGTCGCTGCAGTGATTCTACCGACACGCCGACCGACCTCGTGCCTCGATGAATTGGCCCAGAGTGATGGTTCTCCGGGAACGACGGTCGACCATAGTACATACAGCTAGCATCATGGCTTCAACTGTCTTCCCAGTTTCGTACCTGAAAAGTACCGACTCTGCATTACCCACTGGGCGCGTTCATTTCGTCATAATCAATTACCTCTCTGTTTTCGCGTCCTTGTTTTCCTAACTTTTGCCTCTTTCTCCTTTTGTGTGCGCGTGCGTGTTATGGGGATATCCTCTTGTATTACAACTTGACATTTTGGGGTCGTGTCGCATGGTGGTCTTATCAGTTGAATGACGGTGCGGTTTCCACTTCATACGGTCTATGCAAGGGGGAGGGGTGGATGGAATTATTGGCTCCTTGTTGACTCCTGCTGTCTTGGTTCATAGGTAGGTATATGAAAGCTTACAGAGGACTGGCACAGAACCGGTTCTAGAAGAATCCTCGGTCAACGGAATAAAAGAAACAATGAAATACCACTGTAAGCAGCCAGCCTCACTGCATGCCTGCTTGTGTCTATTTGCTGCATTGGTATTTTTCTTTTTTTCTTTTGTTCAATTGTTTTGTTTGATATCCAATTGTGTGCGCCATACTGTATGGATTGCCCTTTTTCTGACCGACTTGCAATCTATTCCCCATTCTCCATTTCCATATAGTCTAGTGTAGCCAAACTAGCGGTGCTCGAGAGGAATAAAGTGACTCGTTTTGCCCCGTAGAAGCGGATGCCGTTCCGGTCTGGAGAGAGCTCATGTGGACACGATAATGGATAGTGTTGCTACTCACAGCTTCTGGAGACGGGGCCTTGTCGCTGCTGCTGCTGCTGCTACTCCCGGGGGATGCATGAGGGTACCTACGGGACCTACACAAAGTCGGCGACCGAAATGCAAGCTCGTTACGATGACGTAGGGCTGGTTTTCCTTAGCAGGGACAACGCAGACGACGTTTGAGAGTTCCCCCAAGAAGCCTCGAATAACCATCATGCAAGTCATACCTAGGTAGAGAAAAAAGGAAATAGAAATGGGGAACGCATGAAACAAAACAGCGTGGTCATTCATTCTGCAACGTCGCCGTTCCGAAGGTCCGGTTTCCTTTGGAATTCCCGCTTCTTTTTTTGTGTGTGTGCGCATCAATCCCTCTTCCCTTGCCTGTTTCGGCATCCCCTAGTGATCGCGGTGGCATTGGCAAGCGCCAGATCACCGGTCCCAGTACTGGATTCCCTAGCGGGCTGAAAGCGGTCGCTACTGCTGGGGCGGCCACTGTGACCGCCAGCGACCACCTAAGAAAATTAATGGGGAAAGAAACACTATTTCGAACCCGGCCAGAGAACAAAATGGCTCGGGTGTGCCCGTAAGATTGGCTTACGGTACGGTGGCTTCTCTAACAGACAACTTCCAAGCTTTCCCTCCAGGCTTTCGACTGGGTTCACACCCCTCCCAAATGCCATCCATCATTGATCCTGTGGTGCCCTGGGCAACCCGGAATGACACGAGAAGGGGGTAATTAGAGTTCGGCCACGATCAGCCCGGAAGCTCGTAGCGTGTCGCGCTGGCCATGCCCACGAAAGTGTCAAGAATTAAAAAAAAAAAAAAAAAAAAAAAAAAAAAAAAAAAAAAAAAAAAAAAAAAAAAAAAAAAAAAAAAAAAAAAAAAGAATAAAAAAAGGAGATGGATTGTGCAAAATTGGGAAAGGGGTGTTTTGGCTGCGCGTATATACAGATGATGAAATTCCTCATTATACCGGACATGCAAGTTCAGCTGACGAGTGAAACATTGAATTGCGGCCGGGCTGAGAGCTGACCTGAGAGAGCTGACCTGACCTGACTGTGCTTTCGTAATCTTTACATGAAATGTCGTTTCCCAGGAATACCGGCTGCGACAGTTTCAATTTACACGGCAATACACTAACAAGCCCCATGTTCAAGGAGACGCGCCCATCTGTCATTTAACCCAACGGTCAGATCGCGACAAGCAAATCGTCTCCACCATACACCCTTCGTGACGATCCCCCAAGCTAAGAATAGTGTAGAGAAGGAGATACATACCCTCAAAGAATAAATCAACTACAGTCACGAAAAAGACGAGAGAGGGCTTCTGGACCCTGAAATCCGCAAATATGACCTTCACACCATCATATTCCGTTCGCGCCCTGATCTACTATAGGGGCCAGTCAACCATTCGGGGCTATGGGCGACCACGGCGAGTCTATCGCAATACAGTTCCGCGTACCTACATTGGAGGTACGAGTCCATCGCATCGCCCCCCCGGACACCCCTACCTACATGTCTGATGGGGGTGCCCTGCCGCTGAACCGCCACTGTAGAATGACTCGCAAATTTGTCGTCCCCTCCTGTAAACCCGGAGGCCCTGGAGACTGATTTGCAAGTCTAAAGAACACGAACTGTAACAACTACCGACGGCAGAGACACATTCAAGAACGTGTTTCCATGGAGCCCAGAGACATGCCTTTCCCTACACTCACGTTTCACTCGGTCCCGGCTCTCATTGGTCGGGATTGGTCGGGCTCTCGCTAATAAAGTCGTCGGAGGTCGAGCTAATGTGAGGAGAGCCCCGACTTTTTGGTTTTTGGAGGGGAGGGGATCGTCACTCCCGAACGGCCGTCCGTCATCTGATATGAGTTGAAATGCTATTCGCACCTTTCCTCCGATGAGAAGATGTGCGTGTGAGTGAGTGAGGGCGAACGAACCCCGCTCCGGGGATATATCGCCAAGATAGCTGCTGCTGCTCGTGCCGGGATTGCGTCTCCTGGCAGCACAGCTGAGGGGCAGATTGGATAGAAACCAGTAAAAATTCCCCGACCTCCCTGTTCAGCCAAGGCAGAAGCGACGGTACCAGGGTTGTACCCTACATTATACCAGAAGCAGGTGGCGTTGCGACCCTGTTGGACGGCAAAGCCCAATCTGTTTCCTGCAAAATACATTGTGGTGACATTGATTTGTCTAACAAGTAGATGACCGATGAGAGAGTGAGGGGTCGCCCGTCCTGCCTATCGTGCAGAGACAACAGAGGCATGTGTGCACAAAGTACTCGTCGTCATGTGCAGCTCAACTTTGAAATGCACAAACGTACGCTATCAAGGATCCCGAGAGAGCTGCATCTTCATCTGAACAACAACCCCGCCGATGGACAGACCCAGTCCGATGCATGCATGCGCCCAAGGTCAATTCATATCATTCATTCTCCTTGGAGATTTCCCCCACGTTGTGAAATGCTGCGATGGGACGAATCACCCAACAGAAATAACATTGACTTTCATGCTGTAATAGACCAGCCACCTCGTGGGGTTTGCTTCTCGTTTGTACGCCTATGCATACGAGTCGTCTTTATACTGCCGTTGGATGCAGGTAAAATGCTATAGCGAGTTCAAGTTGGCGGGTGTATGATACGAGGTGTGCCCATAAGTGCGAACTATACGCCGCGTCATTTTCTCCAGGAATTGGCCGCGGCCAGCCATCTCGTCGAATCCTGTTCCGTCTCGACCCGGCTTTCCTTCTTGGCCATGTGACTTTGTGGGTGAGTGGCCGACTGTGCAACCTTCCTCGCTGGAATACGCGAGAGCATTGCTTTTTCTTCCTTTTTGCTTCATACCTAAGGTTACATGCTTGTGATGCGAACGTCTTTTACATGCGAACACTTGAGCGTTGATCCCAACAATCCCACTGCCGAGGGAGAATATTCATTACATAGGGCTCCGCCCGCTCGTGCAGGTTCAGCCTTGAAACATGGTGGTGCAGAAGTGGCGCACATTCAGGGCAGGAAAAGAAGGGTAATGCACTTAAGCTCAAGGTACAGTATTTTTGCCTCTTCCGACAGCTTCATGTTTCTCCGCATTCGGAGACCGGAATGACTGAAATGACTAAAGTCAAGATGTGTTGTCATTGATAGATTGACACTATACACCATTTGAAAAGAGGTACTGTCTGCAAGCCTGGGATGAGTTAGCCATGAATCAACCCCCAACTATTCTTGAAATGGTGTTTGATAATAGTAAATCAGAGTTGCACAGAGTGCTATTGTGTCTGTCGCCATTTGGAGGGTCTTAAGCTCCTCGGAAACACGGACCAATTGTTCTCATCACGTAGAATTTGTGATTGAATGGGTTGGGAGAGGACCATGCGGTCCAGGTTCTGAACTTACCGCCTTGAGAACATGAAGTTTCTCCTGAGATTGGTTGTACACTTGTCGGTACTGGTTGATGCTTTCATTGAGAACAGCCTGACGCGTCGTCCTACCGTCGCATATGGCCTTCATCTTGAGCTCCATTTCTTTGCGTAGAAAGGGTTTGCCCAGACTGGTGTCGAAATTCATCCCGTCAAAGCCTTGGATCAAGGAAACCCCAAGCTTGGTTGGAATAAACTCCATCACGCTGCCTCTGCCACCTCCAGCATTGGATCCTCCACGGCCGCCACGCCCTCGACCGCCTCCGCGAGCTCCGCGACCGCCTCGCCCTCCTTGAGCGGGTACAGGATGGTCGTCTTCATCTTCCTCCCCGTCAGCTGCCTGGCGGCCTGACCGAGGCACGACGCTGACGTATTGCCTGTCTTGAATCTTTTGAATGTGCTCCGCCATTGTAGCGTCTGTGCCGATACCGTTGGCGTCCATGAGGGCAATCAAGTCGGCTTCCGTGAGGTAACTCGGCGCTGCAGTCTTGCCCTCGGTCATGAGCGCTTCAAGAGGTTCGAATCGTTCGCCCACTGTGAATTTGGGCAATTGTACACTGCCGGTCCATTTATCGTAAACATAGACATCGAGGTAATTCCTTTCCAGCACAACAACTCCGTGTGCATGAAAGGCTTCTTCGCCGTATATCATGTCGATATCTGTGGCCATGCCCTTGGCGTCATCGGAGCAGCAGGCGAGAAAACGACGAACGACCAGTTCATAGATCTTCTTTTCATTCTCGCTCTGCAAGACGGAAGGCGCTGCATAAGTGATGGGATGGATCGGGGGATGTGCTTTATCGTCGTTGCGTCCCTTTCTTGGATCATTGTAAGCACCATCCACGAGGTTTTGTGCAAAACCACCCCAGCGATTGTCAGGCGTCTGCTTCTGAACCAGAGCTCGGAGGTTCATGCCTGAATCAAAACGGTCAGTCTCTGTTCTGGGGTAGCTGATGAATCCCTTGTTGTACAGGTTCTCCGCTGCGGTCATGGCCTCTTGACCAGACATGCGTAGAAAGCGAGTGGCCAGCTTTTGAAGCTCGACGGTTGTGAGTGGAAGGGGTTTCCACTTCTTGGTCGGCTTTTCTTGGACCTTGGTGACCTGTGCCATTTTGGCAGCGAGACATCGTTCGTAAAGAATGACGACCGCAGCTCGGTCAAACAATCGTCCTCTCGACCAGGTAAAGTTGACATCGATTCCTTCTCTCTTGTGCATGACCTTGATGCTCCAAAAAGGCTCTGGCTTGAAGTTCCGGACTCGGAAATATCTATCAACGACGAATCCCAATGTGGGAAATTGACAAGAACCTAGAATGTCAGTCATGAGGAATGTATTCCACCCAGATTTGCTCACCATAACTCAGTGTCATGCCCGTCAGAGGTTCACCCATGGGCTTGAGATTATTTGACAGGAATCTGGTGAATGCATATCCAATGCGCAGATCGAGCTCGATGCGTGCAGAAACAGCATTGACTTGTTTTTCATCCAGCATGACAAGATGCCTTGCCGCATTGAGAACGTGGCTATGACGGGTGAGTTTGAATCCTTTCGCGTCCCGATAAGGATGACTTACGCTCTTTCAATATTGCTGAACTTGGCTCTTTTGATTTGGATCCGGCTGTTTCCTCTCTTGGCCGCCTCAACAATCTCGTGACCAATATGCTCTCCTTCCCGATCACAATCGGTCCAGATGCACAGGCCTTGACAGAACTTGGCTTGGTTCTCGATATTCCCGGCGACCTCTTGTTTGTCCTGATTGTTACAAGTCAGCCAGCCAAGCCATGAGATTTCTCATCGTTTCCTCCTACCTCGGCAACGGAAGTCACCACAGGGGCGTTGAACAGGCTGTCCGGAGGCGGAAATCTCCAGTCCTTGTACTCGGCAGGGAACTGAGTGGTGGTGATGTGACCCAGCACGGCGGTCATGGTCACGTTGCAATTGCCCCATCCTTGACCAAAGTCATAATCAAACGTGTAATTTTTGATGTACTTGTTGGGAGTGCTTCGCTGAGAATGGTCAGTACGCTTTCTTTTAGCTTATGCAGGTCCTGAAGAGTCACTGACCGTGTGCTGCTCCCCACCAGAGAGATGCCCGGCAACGGCCTTGGCTATCGATGGCTTCTCTGCCACGCAGAGAATCCTCATCTTGGATTTGCAACGAATGGCGAACGAAACTGGCTTCCTCCAAACTATAGACCGTATTGAACAAAGGAAAAGATGTCTTGAAGTCGCAATTGGTCGGTACATCGGTGTCAGCGGAGGAAGTCGCGTGACGGGAGCTGTGGGTGAAAAGCAGAATTTTGCTCCATAACGAGATTTTCCTCTGCTACGAGGACCGCGACCTCTATGCAGCTGGAAATGATGATGGTCGAAAAGTTTTGATTGACTTGAGCATTATTTGGTCTCATTTCATCTTCATCGACCTCGTCAAGTGTATTCGTGGCGCTTGTCGATTGACATGTCGGACACGCGTCTGGGTGATAAAATTGAGACGTTCTTGTATGCAAAGTCAACAAGAGACTCGGGCGTGGCGCCCCACTACAGAATTGAGCCACAGGCAGGCACAGCAGGCACAAGCACGGCCCACAGGCATCAACCACGCTAGCCACGGGCGCTAACGCGACTACTCGTCTGTCACTTGCATATGAAGTCATGACGTCCTTTGGCTCTTTTGTTCAAGTACCGTGCCGGGCCGTAGGTATATGAATCAGCTTTTATGAGCATCCCGCGTTTGGATCTGTCTATAAACACATTTGATCAAGACTACAACTCTTCTTGAAGATCATAGTCACACGATAACAACCATGGCCCTTCCGCACTTCCTCAAGTTGGAGGATTGCGCCGACTGGTCCAAGACTGTCGAGCCCTTCCTCCCCCAGCTGTATGAACTGCCGTACCGACTACTGGATCACATCACAAGCCCTCATGACCTTCTGGAGCTGTACAAGCAGACGAATCCACTGGTATCCGGATTCGCGTTCTCCCTGTTCGCGGGCGTCGTCTTCCTGGTCGTCTCCGAAGCCAACCGCAACTACTCTCAGGTAGACCGCATGTGGAGTTTGCTGCCAACCATCTACAATGTTCACTACAAGGTCTGGGCCGAGTTGAACAATGTGTCAAGCCCAAGAATTAATCTGATACTTTTGTGGAGCGTCGTCTGGAGTGTAAGTGGTTCGACAGTTGCTGCGTCTGAATCAAACTGACTCGAAATTCAAGGCTCGCTTGACGTTCAACTACTGGCGAAGGGGAGGATACCAGATTGGTTCCGAGGACTACAGATGGTGTGTATAGCAATGCATGACCTTTTAATGCCGACACGGACTAATGGAATACAGGGAACTCGTCAAGAAGCAGATCGGCTCAGTCCCGTTCTTCCTCCTCAACATCACCTTCATCTCATTCATCCAGAGCGTTCTCCTGTTCCTTCTCTCCGCTCCCACCTACGCCATCCTGCTTGCTTCTCAGTATGAAAAGGAAGTTTCCGGGGCGGATGTCATGTTCACAGCGATACAGCTTGGACTGGTGCTGACCGAGTGGTTCAGTGACGGTCAACAATGGAGTACGTAAACATTGCATCGACAGGCATGCACATGTAGCTGACCGTTCTTTAGACTACCAAAACAACAAGAGGGAATACCAGGCGACGGCAAAGGTACCTCGAAACTCACCTTACACTCGTGAGGATCTGGACCAAGGCTTCAACACTTCCGGTTTTTGGGCGTACTGCAGACACCCCAACTTCACTGCCGAGCAGACGATCTGGCTGGTGCTTTACCACTGGAGCTGCTACTCGACCAAGGTCCTCTACAGCTGGACTGGATTGGGTGCCATGAGCTTGCTCATGCTGTTTCAGGGCTCGACGTGGCTCACCGAGCTGATCACGGCAGGAAAGTACCCCGATTACAAACATTACCAGCGCCAAGTCGGTATGACCATTCCCAGTTTGACCCCGTACAAGAGGCCCGCACCCAAGGTCATCCGTACGAGCGAGCTGGAGAAGCGACAGGCGCAGAAGGACAAGGCCGGCAAGCAAACGTAGGCCATATGTTACCGATCTGCAACATATTTCTCGGACGAAATGGTTGAGTGCAATATTTTGCGATGACACCCATGTTCGTAGGCGCATCATGATGCAGCACAAGCAATCATTTATCAGTTGCCCGTATTCGGGCACATCGACGGAGTTTACACAGGGCAATAATGAGGTGATAATGGCCTCCCGCCTCCGGTATTGCCACAAAAGAGGGGAATATGGTGACCAGATAGATCTATAGGACAATAGACGTCGTGTTGTCAGAC
This sequence comes from Pestalotiopsis sp. DP-2020a, assembly GCA_018115615.1. Taxonomy (NCBI): domain Eukaryota; kingdom Fungi; phylum Ascomycota; class Sordariomycetes; order Amphisphaeriales; family Sporocadaceae; genus Pestalotiopsis; species Pestalotiopsis sp. DP-2020a. The sequence continues at coordinate 608 of JACVEI010000284.1, read as the reverse complement.
ATGTATGTTCGTGATAAAGCATTGAAGCCCTTTGCAGTTACATCCAATCGGATGAACCCCGCATCTTTGATCATACATGTATATATATGCGGTGCCGTGCCCGCTCAGCTAGGTATACGATACTGACCTCGTCGGACCGCTGTTTGAGGACAAAAGGCGGCGACTCATGGCTTCATGCAGGTCGAATCATGTTGTGATCAGAGCGGCCCAGGCTCGGTGCGACCTAACAAATTTGTTGTCCCGAATCGGATTTTTCTTTTCCTGTGGACAGTATCTCGTTTTTTTTCCCGGAAGGCGGCGATTACAACCATACCGGTCGAGATATCTTGTTGATCATGATGGAGAATTGCATCGGTTCAGTCCCAACCCAAGCCCGGGTAAGCGGTTGTCAGCATCTCTGGCTCGTCTGGGTCAACTTTATGCGCCACCCAAGCCACCCATCGGCTGGGCGCTGCATGCCACTACTTAAGGCTGTGCGATTGAGCTCTAAATAATATGTTCTAGCGTCCGCGGACTGCGTCTTCTGGGTGCGTCAACTGACTGACAGTAGAGGCCCCGAGATGGTGTGCTGCAAAGACTAATTGTAAATGTCGTGGTCATATAGTCTC
>JACVEI010000280.1:0-10867 GCA_018115615.1 Pestalotiopsis sp. DP-2020a | reverse complement strand
TATTATTTAAAAATTAAAGTCAAAGAATATATCTGAAATCAGTATAGTTAGTAAATCGGAATTTGAATATTTATAAATTTAACTTTCAATTCTATATAAAGCTGAAAGAAAATAAAGAAAACACTTTATAAATAGTAAAAACATNAGTTAGTAAATCGGAATTTGAATATTTATAAATTTAACTTTCAATTCTATATAAAGCTGAAAGAAAATAAAGAAAACACTTTATAAATAGTAAAAACATTATCGTCCGAAATAAAAGCTTTATTATTTAAAAATAAAAGTGAACAAAAGGGTGATATCTTCGTAATTAATATAATTATTAAATCGGACGTTGAAGATTCGTAAATTTAACTTCAAGCTTTAAATAAAACTAAAACAAAATTAAAAGTCGCTTAAAATGGTGGATATATTAATATCGGAAATAAAAATACATAATATTAAAAAGTAATTTATAAATTATATAGTTTTAAAATTAATATAGTTATTATATCGGATATTTAATGTTTAAGAATTTAGTTTTTATTGTAAAATAAAACTATAATATATTTTAAAAAAGCTTTGTAAGTAAAAACGTCATTGAAATTTAAAAATACTTATGTTAAAAAATATCCTGTNAGTAATTTATAAATTATATAGTTTTAAAATTAATATAGTTATTATATCGGATATTTAATGTTTAAGAATTTAAATTTTATTGTAAAATAAAACTATAATACATTTTAAAAACGCTTTGTAAGTAATAAGCTCATTAAAATTTGAAAATAATTATTCTAAAGAATATCCTGTAGTTTTGTAGTTAAAAACTAACTAACTAAGATTNGTTTTGTAGTTAAAAACTAACTAACTAAGACTAACTACAAAACTACAGTAGTTAGTCTGGACCCAGACTAAAACTACATGTAGTTAGTCCGAGGCTTGACTAAAACTACAGTAGTTAGTTNAATATCCTGTAGTTTTGTAGTTAAAAACTAACTAACTAAGATTAACTACAAAACTACAGTAGTTAGTCTGGACCCGGACTAAAACTACATGTAGTTAGTCCGAGGCTTGACTAAAACTACAGTAGTTAGTTAGAGCCCGGACTAACTACATGTAGTTTAGTTAAAAACTAACTACAAACTAAAACTACAAAACTAATTGGCAACCCTGGTTATTAGTATATTATCGTCGCTTTATTCGGGTTTTAAGGCGATTTGTTTAAATTTTAATACGAACTTTGCTGCTAATCCTCGTTATCGTAGCTATATTAATTATCGTTTAATAGTGCGTATTTCATTAGGGTTGCCAAAGGTGGCCTTAAGTCGTCGCTCGAACTCGTTATAGTCGGTAAATACCTTTTTTATGTCGTCGTCCTAATTTTTTGTTTCGTTGTTAAGATAGTCTCGTATAATAGGTTCGAACTAATCGAGTGCGTTTTTTTTAAGGAATCCTAAAATACACAGGATTTTGTCGGGTTCGGTAATAATTATTTTATCGTAAAATCGTAGGTAAGCACGTGCTTAGGTAAGGAATCTTTAGATTCTTTTATCTTTTCCGTTATAAAACTAAAAGGGTAAAAGCTTGTATCCTCCGTTGCCTCCTTTTTTAGTTCCTTTATTGTTGGCGATAAGTCGAGTAGTAAACTGCTTATTGTCGCTTTTGACTTTTTAAGGGCCGCTTAAAGGTCCCTGATTATTTTTAGAACGTTAGGTCCTCCGGTGGGATTATCGATAATGCTTCCGGATCGAGATATAGTGTTTTCCTATAAAGATATTGCTTAGTAGTGACTTAGTAACGTACCTAAATAGGAGTAATCAAAATGTTACGATTATATTAAGGATAAACCGAAGTATAAAAGGTGCTGGGGTTTATGCTAATAAATATGCTAAACAAGCATATATTGAATAATAAATAACTGGAAGAACTAATTCATAAATATAATCGTTAAAGCGTATTAAATACTTTATTTATAAGTAGAATAGATATTTAAATTAATTATTAAGGTAATAACTGTTTATATAATATAAGAAATTTATCCGTTATATATTTATTTATTCCTTTACTAATATTTGCTTAGATTATTATACTAGTAATAGTCCTTTTAATTGGATCGTTATCTGGAATATAATTCTTTTATATAAATTATTGCCAAGAGTATAATTTATCCGTTTGGATTATCGCCGAGAATATAATCTTATTAATAGCTGGCAATAATTATTAAACCTGGTCCTTGTTTTTGGGTTTTTATCCAACGATGGCAGCCTTGTAGTGTGCCTTTTTCTTTTTTTAAGCGCTAATATATGTTGTTTTCCTGCAAGGGTGCATATTCGTAACACTTCTTTAAAATTTACGGTAATATTTTTTTAATTATTATCGTTTATTTTGCGACGCGTAATTTCGAACTCGGATAATACCCGGAGCGTTTCCGTACCGCGGAGGTAATAATTATTTTAAAACCTAATAAGATAACGGTATAAAAACGGACCGCTAGCGGATAGCGACCGATTGTATTTATTAACGCGGTCGGCAAAATATTAAAATCAGGGTTGCAAGCTTGAGTTTGAGTTTTGAGTTTGAGTTTGAGTTAACTCAAAACTCATGAGTTGAGTTGAGTTTGAGTTTTGATTTTATTGAGTTAACTCAATTGAGTTATTAACTCATTGAGTTCTGAGTTAAACTCAATTGAGTTAACTTAATTGAGTTAACTCGCAGTTAACTTATTTGCAACCCTGATTAAAATCGATATTAATAAAACGGGTTTCCGCGCGCGCAAAAAATACGCGTTTTTTAAAGCTAAATAAAAACCGCAAAAAACGTTCGATAAAACTCGCCGCCTAAATCATTACCGACGTTATTTATACGGTTTAAAACCGTGAAAATTAAATCGTTATTATAATTTAATATTAAGAAAGCGTTCGATAAAAATTAATTATACGCACTTATTATATATTTTAAATTAAAAAAAGTTCCCGGCGTAAATTAAGAATTAAATCGCAAGCTTTTTAAAAAATCGGTCGGCCCGCTTCCGGTCCGACGGGGAAACGTCGGCGCCGATTTAGGTACGCGCGGTAATATTTTAAAGGTTACTTTTTTCCCTATGTTTTTTATATTATATAATATTACGCTATATAAAACTTTAGCGACGGCAAACCCTGATTTTATCGTCGTAAGCTTTGCCGACGATATAAATTTATTAAATATCGGCCGCAAAATAGCTATAATTTATAAACGCTTTAAAACCGCGTAAAAAATTTATAATACGTAGGTTATTATTTACGGGGTAAAATTCGCCCTGGATAAATACGAATTAATATATTTTACCAAAAGCCATAAAAACGAACCGACTTAAGTCCGCTTTGGACCCTTTATAATATCGCCGGTAAAATTAGCCCGCTTCCTTAGGGTTTGGCTAAATAAAAAATTAAACTAATCGACCTACGTAGCCTAGGTACGTAAAAAGTTAGTTATCTAAAAGCTCGTTTTAACGAAGCTTATTAGTTATATTTAAGGCTGCGATATCCCTTAAATACAGCTATTTTATACCGCGGTAATCCGCAGCTGCCTTATTTACAGATCGGCTGCGTAGCCCTAAGTAGCTATTAAACCGACGGGACCGGTTAAAAGGTTAGAAAATATCCAAAACGGATATTTACGAGCAATTTATAATACTTATAAAACGACCTTTATTAGGCTAATCGAACTAAAAACGGCCGTACCGCCGCTCGATTTTTATTTATTGTACCGCAACGCTAAATTCGAGGGCCGCTTTATCAAAAGAAAATATACTTACCTATAAAACATATACGCGCACGCGGCATATTAGCTACGGGCTAAATTTAGGCCGGAACCGGCGGGGCTAAACTACGTAAAATAAACGATAAACCGCCGGAAAACAGCCGATATATGATCGGAACCAGGGGAAAATAACCTTAATTAAGACCCGTATTATAATACGCTAAAATAATAATAATTTTAGCGTTAAAGCGCTACGGCCCCGGATCGGAATCGGAATATTAAAGCGCCTATAAAACAAAACGTCCTTAGGGTTATTATATTCGGGAAATTTAATAAATACTAATAGCTTCCCCGGAAATTAGCAACGGCGATATTTTAAATCCGGACAAAAAACTTTTTCCGGGTTTTTATAAAAAGCGAAGGTGTTCGGGATTTATTCGCTATTATATCGGTACGGTAGCGCCTTAAAAACGGTAAAGTATTTAGTATATTATTATACTTTATTAAAACAAAGCAGGCCGAATTATAAAAGTTATTTAACGGTAATAACCTATTAGCTATTACTAAAAATATCGAAAAATTGGTAAATAACCCATATAAAACGCGGGTGCTAACAGAATAGGTGCTGGCTACGGGCCGGCTTACCTAGCTATTATCATAAAAAGGGAACGGGGACTAGGCTAGTACGGTAAAACCTAGCTTAATATAAAAAAACGTGGTATAAACACAGCCGAGCCGCCGGCGTATCGTGCGAGGATCGCTAGGCAGCCGGAAATAAGTATATATAATAGCGTATAAGTTTTCGTCCAGCTTTTAGGCATAGTTTTTTTTATACGGGTTATTAATAAAAAATACCGAAAGGCGTCTTTCGCCTTACGGAATATTTAATAATAATAATAAAAAACACGTAACCGGTAATTAACCGAGCGTTTTTTAGGTTAAAGGCGTAGCTCGAATTAATTGCCCCTGTCACGGTCGGCGGGTGCGGGCAGTATAGGCGGTTGTATAGCAGTTTATTTTTTTACGGTTTTGGCAGGGTTACAGGTAATTTTATTAACAAGACGTAGCTCGAAAAGCTATATTTTTAGTTCGGGCCGTAATAATAAAAATATCGTTAGTCTGCGGGTTTATATCGGTCCACCCGGGCCGCCTATAGCTGGCGCCTGGGGTTTATTTACTTCCTGCCTATAAACAAAGTCTAGCGCCGTAATAATACTCCTTTTTTTAAGGCGGAGCTCTTACGACGCACTTTCGTTTTTTTTCGTAGCTTTATATTAGCGTATACGTAGCTCCGAGCGTAGTCCCGGTTCGGGTTTTATAATTAATATAAACAAGGTTTAACGGCCAAATCGTTAGCAAGGTTAATAAAGTTTAATTTAATTTTATAATAAAGGGTTAGCATAACTAGGCTTATTCGGGTACCGGCGGTAAAAGTTATTTATAACTTTTTAGGCGTTTTCGAGCTAGTTAGCAGGGGATTTTATAGGTTCGCCGTATTTTTTTTATTTTACGGTATATTTTAGCTTAGGCCTTTTTTTACGGCCTCGGCGGTTTTAGCGGGAATCTAATATTTCTTCGACGTTTTATTTTTTACGCCGTTTACTTAAATAAAAAATAGCGGGGTTTAACGTTATCCGGGCAGGGGATCCGTAAAATTAGGGCGCAGCAAATTTATATAAAAAACAAGATATATTTTTTATTAACGTAAGCAATTTTAAGCGGTAGGCGTACGGGCTAACGATTTTAGTAATTTTTTAGGGCCTAATGTCACGGCGCTGGACCCTGCCTATAGGCAGGAAGTGGATGGACCCCGGGCGCCAACTATAGGCGGCCCGGGTGGACCGATATGGACCCGTAGACTAACGATATCTTTATTATCACTGCCCGAACTAAAGATATAGCTCTTCGAGCTACGTCCTATCAATAAAATTACCCGTAACCCTGCCAAAACCGTAAAAAAAAAACTGCTATACAACCGCTTATACTGCCCGTATACGCCGACCGTAATATTACGTAGTTTTTATTTTATAAACGCCGTACCTGCCTGCCGTAATATCTTTAAAACGGCCCGAACCGCCTTCGGGAGCAAATTCTCTAAATAAGCTCGTCGCCTACGTTACCGATAACCCGTCCGATTGGCTGCTTTACCTGCGTTATATTAACGGCTATACCGCCGTTTTAAAGGAATAAATTAATTATTCCCGTTTCGCCGAATCCGACTACGATACCACCGTTTTATCCTTAAAATCGAAAATCTCCGAGCTAAAAAGCGTCGTAAAATATTAAAAAAAACTAAGCTATAACACTTAAAAACAAATTATTTAGCTTAAGGTCGAAAAGCTTCGCTTGTTCGACGCTGCCGTCCCTGCCGTATAAACCTTCCGATCCGCCCCCGTCGATACCCCGAGCTCTCCGGCTAAACAGCCTATAAATTTAGTACCGAAACCGACTACGCTTGCTCCTTCCGTCCGTTCCGGATTTTTTTATTTTAGTAAAAAAATCCTTAATCCAAAAAAATTCGATAGCTTTCGAAACGATTTTCGCCGGTTTACGTAATAAATTTATAGCAAAATAACTATTAATTTTAACCGATTCCCGATTATTATTACCCGCCTAATTTATATTGCTAAACGCTTAACGGGAAAAGTTTACGAATTAATCCTGCTTAAAACTCGTTTTAGAGTCTTTAAGTTCCTAAATTATCCTAAAATGCTCGTTTACCTAATAAATATTTTTAAAAACCCCGACCGTATATAAAACGCCTAAAATAAACTATACCAGCTTAAACAAAAAAACCTAAATTTTAGTACTTTTTTTAAAAAGTTTTAACGCTTAGCTTTAGAAAAAAAAATACCCGAAAACGCCTTTACCCCGCTATTATTTTAAAAAATCTTTTGCGAATTTTAAAATATACTTTTTTATAGCCCGACCCCGTCCCGGAAATATAAAAATTACGCCAATTATTTGCAAACCTTAAATAACCGTTTCCGCTAATACTAATAGCAAGTTTCCCGGAACCGTATCGTTATTTTTGCTAAAAACCCTGCCAATTTTACCGCCGCAGCTATATTGCGCTAACCCGCTACCGCCAGCCTTAACTAATCCAAAAAGAATTAAAAAGCCCCGAGACCTATTTTACCCGTTATTACCGGAAGAAACCTTATAAATTTAAGTTCTTAAATAAAATTTACCCCCGGTATAAAAGAAAGCGCGGAAAATACTTTTGTTACGGCTCGAAAAACTACCGCGGCGCCGCTTATTTTAAACTTAATACCCGTCCCTCGTCCTAGCGTCGCTAATTTCGCGCTAATTACGTTTATCGTCCCGGTAGTCCCGATTCCGCTAAATCCGCTAATCCGCCTTTTAGCCCGCCGAGCTCGATAAATAATAAAAATCTAGGTTAAATCGTATTTAAGCTTTTTAAAAAAAGCGCCGCTTAAAAACCGCTGCTACCGTCCGACTATTTGCCGCCGCCGCTAAAAAGGTTTTTATTTAAAAAAAAAACTAACTAAAGGTTTTATTTAATAATTTTATTTATTACCCTAAAACTAAAAAGCAAAACGCTTTTAATTTACGCTATAATTAATATTAAAGCCGAAAAAAAAGACTTCGTAAACTAAAGCTAAACCGCGAGCCATAAGCTACCCCTAAAAAACTAAAAAAAACTATTCGGACTAAAAGTGTTCGACGGAAAAAACGCTAAAAATAAAATAATCACCTATTAGGCTATTACGTAAAACTACGACTAAAAACTAAAAACTATTACAAAAAAATTAAGCTTTTCGTAACGCAATTGGCTTATTACCCCGTTATTTTAGGAATACCCTGGCTAAAAAAACATAACCCGAAAATCAAATTTGCCAGCTATACGTTCACTTTCGATAGCGAATATTACCGGAAATATTATAATATTCCTAACCGCCCGACGAAAATCCGAGTATTATATAATATCCCTGCCAAAACCAAACTAAATAACCTGCCTCCCCGACCACCCGCGTTATAATATTTAAATATCGCCCGCGTATTATTAAAGGCTTATACGATATATAACCGAAGGAATTATTAACTTTTTATTATTATTATCGAAAATATTAACCGTTATCTGCAAAATACCAGCCCGCCAAAGTTCCGTAACCTATTAACAAAAAAACTAAAAAATTACGCCGACGTTTTTTCACCGAAAAAGGCAAAAAGGCTCCCGCCGCACCGGGAATATAATTATAACATCCGCTTATAAAAAGGGAAAACACCCCCGTTCGGGCCGTTATATCCGATATCCCGTAATAAACTAATTATATTAGAAAAATAGCTAAAAGAATCTGCTTAAAGGATTTATCCGCCTTAGCTTTTTACCTGCTGCCTCCCCTGTTTTATTCGTAAAAAAGGCCGATAAAAGTCTCCGTTTTTATATTAACTACCGAAAACTAAATAATATCTTTATTAAAAACCGGTACCCGCTGCCTTTAACCAAAAAATCTCTAAACAACCTAAAAGGGATAAAATATTTTACAAAAATCGATATCGTCCGCCTTTAATAACATCCGTATAAAAAAGGGACAAAAATACTTAACCGCTTTCTAAACCCGTTTTAGCCTATACGAATCCCTAATAATACCGTTTAGACTAACTAAAGCCCTTATAACCTTCTAAAAGTTTATAAACGATACTATGCGAGAATACCTAGACGTCTTTTATACTACCTACCTAGACGATATTCTAATTTACAACCGTACCCGAAAAAAGCACCTAAGCCACGTCCGCAAAGTGCTAAAATCCCTAAAATAAGCTGTCTTATATACTAAAATCTAAAAATACGAATTTTTTAAAAACGAAACCACCTTCCTAGGTATAATCGTCGGGAAAAATAGGATTCGTATAAACCCGAAAAAATCGAAATAATGCAAAACTAGCAAACCCCGGTTTACCTAACTAATATTTAAATATTTATTAGATTTAGCAACTTTTACCGACGCTTCGTACGAGATTTTTCGAAAATTATCGCCCCGATAATAACCCTAATATTACGAATATACACCCTTGCAGGAAGATAATATATGTTGGCGCTTAAAAAAGGGAAAAAGGCATACTACGGGGCTGCCATCGTTAAATAAAAACCTAGAAGCAAAAACTAGGTTTAATAGCTATTGCTAGCTATTAATAGGATTACGTTTTTGGCAATAATCCAAATAAATAAATTATATTTTTGGCAATAATCTATATAAAGGGATTATATTCTAGATAATAATCCAATAAAAGGGATTATTACTAATATAATAATCCAAGCAAATATTAATAAGGGAATAAATAAATATATTAAAGACGGCTTTCCTACATTATATAGACAGTTATTACCTTAATAATTAATCTAAGTATTTATTTTACTTATAAATAAGGTATTTAATATATTTTGACGATTATATTTGTGAATTAGTTTTTCCAGTTATCTATTGTTTAGTATACACTTGTTTAGCATATCTGTTAGCATAAACCCCAGCACCTTTTATACTTCGGTTTATCCTTAATATAGTCGTCACACCTAACTAAAAAAAAAAACTCGACTAAAGCGCTGCCTGCCAGACCGCTTTTGACCGCCTAAAATACGCTTTTACGATTATACCTATGCTGGCCCCATTCGACTAAAAAAGAATTATCCTAAAAACCGACGCGTCCGATTACGTTTTTACCGGGGTATTATCGCAATATAGCAACGATAAAATCTTAAAACCGGTAGCATTTTTTTAAAAAAACACTTAATTACGGAATATAATTACGAAATATACAACAAAAAGCTATTAATAATTATCCGCTATTTTAAAAAATAAAAACCCGAACTAAAAAAAACGAGTTCTCCGATTAAAATTATTACTAACTACCGAAACCTAAAATATTTTATAACAACGAAGTTATTAAACCGCCGCCAAGCCAGATAATCCGAATTATTGTCCCGCTTTAACTTCAAAATTATCTACCGTCCCGGAAAACAAAAAGCTAAACCTAATATACTAACTAAAAGGTTAAAGGACCTGCCTAAGGAAAGGGATAAACGCCTATTATACCAAAATCAGGTTATGCTAAAAAAAGCCAATTTTAACGACTTCCTGCCTATAAATAGGAAACCAAAAAAACACTAACCTATTAAACTGCCACCAACACCGCCGCAGACGCCTAATATCTCTAAACCGATACCTACCCCTACCCTTAAACCAGCACCGGAACCAGCCCGCCCTGCCAAGAAAATACGATTCGTAGACCCGATTATAAAGCTATATCCGATTACCCGAAGCCAGCTTCGAGGACCTAAAACGCTAAACCACCAGCCGTAACTAAACCGAAAACCGTTACGACCCGCACTACCCGCCGAAAAAACCGTATTATTATTACTACTATAAATCTAAGACTTATTCGACTAAGGCTATAACGAAAACAAAGAATTTAAATCGATTATTTTGGCACTAAAAAAAAAGCCTCGGCACCGCAAAATATTATTAGCCGAATATAAATTATTTAAAAGATATTTATATTACCGCGAACGCTTATACGTCTTAGCTAACGAAATATTATACGCTAAATTCCTACGTTTATATTATATTAATCCCGTTGCCGGCTATATAGGTCGAGCCCGTATATACGAGGTATTATCCCGAGAATATTATTGGCCCGGAATGTTTTTGTATATCGAACGATAGGTCCGTAATTATTATACCTATAAAAGGACTATAACGTCGAAAAAAGCCCGGCAAAAAGTCTTAAAACCCCTCCCGATCCCTTAAAAAGCCTAGTAAAATATTTCGATAAATTTTATTACGTATTTGCCCGACAGCTACGGCTACAATACGATTTTAATAGTTATCGACCGTTTAACTAAAATAAAATATTTAATTTATTACCAGGGTGGGCAATTTAAGTTTAAGTTTTGAGTTAACTCATAACTCAAACTTATAAGTTTGAGTTACAGTTAGCATTTTTTACTAACTCAACTCAATTGAGTTAATTAACTCAATAACTTAATTGAGTTAAGTTGAGTTTGAGTTTTAACTTCTTTGAGTTTGAGTTAACTCAAAACTCATGAGTTATTAACTCAAAACTTAAAGATTAAATATTAAAATAGAAACTTATTTTAATTTAAATATTAAACAGCCGGGATAAAAAG
>JACVEI010000291.1:14163-184302 GCA_018115615.1 Pestalotiopsis sp. DP-2020a | reverse complement strand
TTTTTTACTAATATTTACTTAAATTATAATATTAATAATAATCTTTTTATTAAATTATTATTTAAAATAAAATCCTTTTATATAAATTATTACTAGAAACGTAATTTATCCGTTTAAATTATTGCCGAAAATATAATTTTATTAATAACTAATAATAGTTATTAAATCTAGTTTTTGCTTTTCAATTTTTATTTAATAATAATAACCCCGTAATATATTTTTAAGCGCTAATATATATTATTTTTTAATAAAAATATTTATTCGTAATATTAGCTTTTTTTATATTTTTTGTTTTCGAATCTTTTTTAGTTATATAAATAAGTCGTTAATTTTATTTTTTATTGGTTTTAAGTTTTCTTTTACGCTTTATTCGTAATATATATTGTTGCAAATATACATAAATGTTAATATAGCATCGTTAAGTATATAAAACTAGCTACCGAATGCAGGTTATTATATATCCGTAGCTATAATATCCGTTAAAANTTATTCGTAATATATATTGTTGCAAATATGCATAAATGTTAATATAGCATCGTTAAGTATATAAAACTAGCTACCGAATGCAGGTTATTATATATCCGTAGCTATAATATCCGTTAAAATATCATTAAGTTACTACGGAAAATTATCGATAATAACAGCCCGGGCATCCTTTTAATAATCCGGGCATCCTTCCAACGGTCCGGGCATTTTACCAGGAACGCTAGCAAAGCCTACCTTATACCACCCTATAGCCGTGTATAATAGCTTAGTATNATATCATTAAGTTACTACGGAAAATTATCGATAATAACAGCCCGGGCATCCTTTTAATAATCCGGGCATCCTTTTAACGGTCCGGGCATTTTACCAGGAACGCTAGCAAAGCCTACCTTATACCACCCTATAGCCGTGTATAATAGCTTAGTATGTGTATATACCGGGGATCCGGGAATCCTTCGATCCCCGAACTATTCCTTTACCGGTTCCCGTACCACCGGTTCTTATACCACCGGTTCCCGTACTACTATTCACTTAGTTTAAAGTGATTACATTTATAANGGTTCCCGTACCACCGGTTCTTATACCACCGGTTCCCGTACTACTATTCACTTAGTTTAAAGTGATTATACTTGTAAAATAATTGTTAATAAAAAGACGTTATATTTTTATATTTAAATTTCCTTTTTTAAACTTATAATACACACTTATTCGTATTATTACCTTTAGTGCTATTTTATATAATTATTTTCAAATCTAACGCTTTTTATATAAATATTATAATTTTTATTTACTTTTAACATATTTTATTTTTAATAAATAAATAAATTATATTTAATTAATTAAATTACCGTTTATTATTTATTTAATCTTATAGTTATAATTTAAATAAAAACATATATATATTTTTATTGTTTTTAATACCGTGACGTAGGGCTGTGCCCTAACAATTTGCGCCTTTTTAAAGGATTGGCGCCCACCAGTCGAGCAACCCGCCGTATAGCTATGCGCTATACTCGTGCCATAGAATTGCTCCGTCAGCAGCTTGCCATATACAGTCCCGAGGTGATTCGCACGCCAGCCCCAATCGTTCAATAACTCGGGATTAAGATACCAGACCTCAATCATGTCAGATCCGGTATGCCCGGTGTCTGTAGCCATCGACGCAAATCCGTAGCGGAGACCGACAGCCTAGGAGGACAATCGGCACATGATTTACGAGTAAAGCAGCATGAATGAATACTATGTCAACCCAATTGATATTGGTGCCTTCCTGAGCAGCAAGACTAAAAGTTGTCATTAGTTATCGTACACATGAAGAGGCCTGGCGTGACCTACAAGAACCTGCCGTTCCAGTCTGGAAGAAAAATGCCAAAACTGAAATGCGTCCGATAATCGGTCGTGGCATTGACTTGCACTGCGCAGGTCGCTGGTAGAGCAACCGGGTTGGAAGCAAACTGCAGTGTTGTTGCGTTTGGGTTTTGAAATGTCGAGTTGGCAGCATAGCTCTGTGCATACACGACTTGAGCAACGGTATCGTTCGAGGCCAAGATACTTTGGAAGTTGTCGATAGTGCAGTCGACCACGCCTGACAAGGCGCGTGTCCCTGCTCCGAAGAGCAGAAGAGACTTGACCCACGCTGCTTTCATCTTTGACTTACAAAGAAATCTTACAGTCGTGGCTCACTCATGAACAGTGATATTGGGCATTGAAGCTTTTATTTTACGATGGCAAACGAAATGGAATACAGCATGGAAGCTGATCTTTGCTATCATGATGGTATGGCGTCGGACATTTATTTCGGTTTTCCGAGCAGGAAAAACATTCAAAAGGCTTTGTAATGTATACTACCGACCAGTATATCCACTTGATCCTGCAGTTGAAAATTGTAGTAATGCTGTGTTACATTTAAAGGTACCGCGGTTTTGCCAGCGGAAGACGGATATCTTGTAGCTTCTCGGAGTGCGTTATAACAGCCGAGGTCAGTGTCACTGTTTTAACGGGGTCGGTCACTAAACCCCGGTAAACAACTGTATGTTCAGGGCCCAAAATTACTGCCGATGCTAATGCAACGCTGTAACCCCATGTTTATTATCGGGGTCAATGCATTTCTTTTGATTTCAAGTCGGCCTCGAACTCGGATTTAGCATCAAGATAATTCAGATTTTTCTTTGTGAAGCCTCGGTCTGGTGACGTGGTAAATCGCAAGGAGCAACGGTTCTTCAAAACCAATGAACCCAGTTCAGTAAAGCAGCCACCAAGATACATCACGGCCATGGAATCTCTTGGCTCGTTCTCAAAACTCAAAGTGTCAAGCCTGATGTATCCCTCTGGAAGCGTGGCCAGCTCCAGCCTCCTGGGCCTCAAATCCTGTTGTCTGTGAAATTGCCGTCTCAAGCCGTGGAGAGCCACGGTAAACATTCTCCTCTTGGTTGCCTGATTCCCCGAAGTGCGATCGGAAGTCGGGGTTGCGAATGCGCTGGAACTTATGAGAGCTAGGCCACGATGTCTGTGGGTTTCTTCTGCTGCGTTGTAGGCGCGTGGAGAGCGACCACAACCTTATGATCGCCATCAAAAGGGATACCTCAATTGCGGCGAATAATCTGGGAAGCGCTGGCAAGCACAGTACCAGGATGCCGCAGAGGCTTTCAGCAAGACCACAGATGGCGATTGCGGAGAAAGTATGCGTAAAGTCGAGCGAAGCGTTTCTCAGTGAAGTGAGAACTAGGCGAGCGGTCGCGGTCCCGCAAGCAAACAGACCGATAGAAAATACAGTCGAGACGCCGAGCTTCTTCTTGCCGGCCAGATTTAGGGACCAAATTTAGGGACCAAACAATCTTCTGCGGTATCATAAGAAGCGCAAGATCCATGACTAGACTGAACACGGTGCCCATTAATGAGAGTGTTCCAATGTTGACTTTGTCGCATGAGCCATGCACAACTTTGCTGCCTGTTTCCTTATGTGAGACGGAGCAGACGTTGTACAACACCAGGCAAATGATGTAAAAGATCGCATTCGCCATCAGCACAAGCCAGCTAGCCCAGAACACAAAGTTGCGTTTCCCTGTAGGACAAAATAGATGGAGCCACTCCATGCAGATTGCTATTTTCGGCAGCGGGAAACAGGCGATGTATAAATTCGTGACCTGGGAAGAGAACTGAAGTCAAAAGTGAGAACAATTAATGTTTCAAGAATGGAAAGCATGTACAAATACCCCGTACACGCAAATGATTTACAATATTGCGTTTTTGTGTATCCCACTCCTGAACAAAAAGACCGTAAGTGTTTACGCCATTATAGATAACACCAATAGCCGCTAGATATACTCCCTAGGTCTCCGAGGTCAGAAATTTGTTATCATGCATTCATGCTTCAAACGAATCCAAGCTGTGACGAGTGTATCTGATCTTGGTCAGGCCCGGTGGCAGTTGTCTCAACGAAAATGGACTGGTGCTCCTGGGCAGCCACGGGGATGTATATTCCTAACTGACAGATAATACGCGGCATACAACACAATCGTAGGCATTTCATTCTCACCCATAAGGCCACGGCGATCATCACAGAACTTGATGCCTCTTACGTCGATGGACAAATGGCAATTCATTGCCATGCCGTAGGCCCCGGGGCCACCTCATCGTTCTCTTTCGCGGCTGGCCGGGCCTAGGTTTGACGTGGAAACGGCAGCTGCAGGCTTTCGCATTGCTCGCCGTCCTTGCTGTTGCCACCGATATACCGGGCTGGGGCAAGCCTTCATCGAAGTGTCATGTCTGACTATGACCAGGAGGCTCTCATAGATGTGGTATACCGATATCTTGAGAATGGACCATGAGCTGAGATTTTCCTCGGGCTGGTTCTTTGAAGCGAATAGTCTAGAAAGGCGATGCATTTGTGCGATGTATCGATACCGAGACCTACAAGAGTTCCGGAAACCCGAAAAGATGACATAGATGCCATGTATTCGCTGTCTCGTAGTCTGAGATCTGCGGCTGCTAGAAACAAAAATCCGCAGACGTCGTTTACACGAACATCTCGACAAGCCCCCACGAGGCCGACTTCAGGACGCACACGAGGCACATCGGATAATCGGAGCCTTGCCGCTTCTTTACAGACTGAAAGTCAGACACCAACCTCTATTCACATTTCGATGATCATGTTATCGGCACCTGCTCACATGGGTCAAGTAAGGTTTCGGTATCTTGTCGCTGCATTAGTGTTTAAAAAGGGTGGGAATACAACAAGCCAATCATCTTGCGCTGGCCCAATAATGTCGTACGCGTACCTATGGTAGGTATTGAGACAAAACCTCCATCTCTGCATTCTTCAACAAGAAAAGCAACTACATATTAAAGAAGTCAACATCTTCGAGTAGTGCAATTCTTCAGCTCGATGGAGTCATGTTATACAGGAAAAATGCGGCTGCTTATCTACTCGTCATTCTCTCGGCCGCTGTCAGGCGAGCTGTTCATTTACGGCCGTCTATGTTCGGAAACGAGCAGAGGCATGAGGTGGAGGTATATATAAATGCAATAAGATGTCACCTTTTAACGTTCGATATCAGCTTGTACATCTCTATTTGCCGGAGCATTTATCCATAATCTTCATCATGAAAGTCTCCAATCTTATCCTATCGACGGCGGCTTCCTTCGTGGCAGCCAGTTACCCTAATCCCCAACGATGTACAGGCAACTGTATTGGCATTGATCCAGGAGCCATTCGGCGGGATGACGGGCAATACTTTCGTTTCAACACGTTTGGAGACATTCAAGGCTACAAAGCACCCGGAATGACAGGTCCCTGGACCTCTCAAGGCGCTGTAATCCCAGCCGGTTCCGCTATCAATCTTCCTGGAAGGGATTCACTCTGGGTATGTCCTATGTGACCTCTGTTTTCCTAGCTGTAGACTAACATGTATCAGGCTCCCGACGTGAACAAAGTTGGAAATCAATACATTCTTTATTACTCCGTGTCGACCCCAGGCTCGCAGAACAGCGCAATCGGCTACGCGACGTCGCCTACCATGGAAAAGGGTACGTGGACCGACCATGGCTCAACTGGCATCTCGACGTCGACGGGCAGCAACCGCAACGCCATCGACCCGGCGCTGTTCCGCGACGCAGCCAGTGGCACCTACTACATGGCCTTTGGCTCGTACTGGACGGGCATCTACGTCGTTCCCATGAATGCGGACGCAACGCAAGTCGCCAAGAACGCTGTGTACACGAACGTGGCCCGCCAGCCCAAGGGAAATGGTGCCTTTGAGGGCAGCTTCCTCATATCGCGAGGTGGATATTACTTCCTCTTCTTCAGCTCTGGAAACAGCGGCGACTTTGACCCGAACAATTTGCCGCCCGCGGGCGAAGAGTACAAGGTCAAAGTCTGTCGGAGCAAGTCCGTGACCGGCCCTTATGTCGGACCCGCCGGTGGCAGTTGTCTGAATGGCAATGGCCTGGTGCTCTTGGGCAGCCATGGGGATGTGTATGCTCCAGGTGGACAGGGCATCTTTGAAGACCCCAAGTTGGGTACAATCATGTACTATCATTACGGTAAGCAGACTTTTCACCAGCTTCCTTCCCGCGATCCAAGACCTCGGACTTTGGCGCACTTGCTGATCTTGATCATAGCGAATCGTACCATTTCATACAAGAAGACTCAGTTCCAGTTTGGGTGGAATGTCTTGAAATGGGTCAACGGATGGCCAACTTTGTGAAAACAACATCTGGGTGGATCCTCTGATCCATGTTCTTTTCATCCTTGATTCTGGTGTTAGCACATGTATCTTGCTTGGTATATACCTACTACAGAGCTTTCTATTCTTATTGAATATGATTAAATATGATTTCATGTATTGATATCATCGCCCGCTCTCCAGTCTGTCCTCACAAGCCACCCAGGTTACGGTGCTGACGAAAAGCCGTGGGGGTCGTATTGCTGCTACGGCACGGGTTCGTCTGCCTACCCGGCGAGGAGGCCATTGCCCCTGGGCGTGCCAGTTTTGGCCACGCCAGCTCATCTTGTCAACGGGACGGCCTTGGGTGGAAAGGAATCGCGGCCGCCCGCCCGGGTTCGGCGCGAGCGGCAGCCTCCATCCGACCGCCCAACCGACGATGCGATCTAGTTCATGCCGCTGATTCTCGGCCGTCTCAAAGTCCATGGTCAACGTCTTGAGATTCGGCAGGTGCTGGAACGCGAGACCCCAGGCGCGGGGCGAAAAGTCGGGATTGATATTATCCTCACCGGCGGCCGCCCGTGCCGCTGCCCGCTCGATATCCTGATACATGCCCTCCGTGGTCACGTCGGTTCGGAAAGGATTGATCCTGAGCGGGTTCGACGACTCCCAGTACCACCAGTCACCGCGGCGGATCGTGATACGCAAGTGCTCTACTGGTTGAAGCCAGGTGTGGTTCGCGACGAGACTCCAGAAGTGGAGGTGGCTGTTCGAGTCTTCCAGCCAGTATTGTTGCGTGAACAATCGTACACGGCGGATCATGTCGCGCTGGGCAATTATGTCCTCCAGCCGCGTCCCCCCGATTTTCACCTGTCCGCTATTGTCGTTTACCGCTATGGGCGAAGATCGTAGAGCGACTCCGGTTCCCAAGTGATGCGCAAAGTAGGACCGTAGCATGTCAACCGAGCAGACGGCCTTGTCGCCGTATCCTCCTCGCATCATGTAAAACCTGTGCTCTTTCTGCGCCGCAGGCAGTCTATAGGTCTCGACGTATACGCGCCGGCAAGTGCGCAGCAGCGCCGTGGTCACCGTCATGGGCTCCACGTTGTCTGGGCGGAGCCAGTGGTATCCATAGTCTTGTCGCGCCTGCGACCGCGCAGTCGACCGCGCAGCGTTGATGACGCTCTGAAGCTCTTCGTCGCCGGCGGATGGCGACGCCTCTTCCACCGGCTCGTGGTCGTGGCGGACGTCGAGATCTGGGAGCTCGGCCAGGACATTGGGAGGGCAGTATTCCTGTAGCGCGTACTGGAAGATAAAGTCGCGTATCTCGGTGGGGATGCGATGGAACAGGGGTGATTGCGTCTGAGGATTATAGTCGGGGGAGTTGACCAATTCGTCGAGAACCAGCGGGCGCACCATCGTTTCGGTGTACTTCAAGTCGGACTTGCTGAGTTTCGCTGGCTACACTTTTCAATACACCATGCTGGAGTTGAGCTATATCTGGTCGTGTTTGACTCTTTTATACGTTACATGGTGATATGATGGTGATATGATTCTCAAGGCAACAGCACGTAGGCGGTGACTGTCCCCTAGCAGCAGCGCAGGCTACGCCAGGCACCATTGCACCATTCCCCACCATCACGGTAGAGGGGTTCTAATTTTCAAGGTTCCAGCCAGTCGATAAGAGCCTGTTCATTTTATCATCCCAACAACATGGAAGAACAGCCTTCCTATAAGAAAGACCGAATTCTCATTGCTAATCCCTCGGTTCCTGCATGTTTTTGATACGTTATTGAGACACAGACCGATTTATTTCTCCGAGGTGACTGTCTTTTTGTCCTCCTGGCTTGGATATAACGACATGTTCTAATTGTTCCTTTCCTAAATTCCTTCTCAGTTTATTCCGTGCTCTTGCTTGATGTTATCATCTGCGCGCTCAGCGAATGCAAACATTGTAGCTTGCAGGTTTGTAGTGCTGATGGTCGGTTTTCCCTTGAATCCGCTTATAGGAAGAAGTGCCACTTACAATCGGCAATACGAATGCCAGATTACTGGCTGGCTGGTTCTGGGGAGCCAGTGGGTATACCCTTGTTGCAATCTTGCTTGGTATTGCCTGACATTCAATCGTTTCTGGAATGATTATTTCCAATTGCCGAATGCTGAATGGAGCCCAGTAATGGGTCGTGGCCCAGCGACAACCGATCTTGGCGAAAGGACAAGAAATCTTGAAACACGGAGCCGGTAAGTCAATAGACACCGAGAAAACCAGAGGACGTCTCTGGTGATTATAGTGGCACTGGCTCCAGGATTCAGGAGCGTTTTGCGCCAAGAATACTCTTGCCCACGCTATAATAGGCCTCGACAATTGCTGTGTGGACCCGGAACGAGGACAATTTACCGAGACTCCGCGCTACAGTTGTATATTGCCATAAAACATCGTCATGGTCCTGGTGCCCTACAAGAGAGGTTTCCCCTTCTCTGAATATCCTCAATGTCAATTTCATGACCGCAACCATGTCGTCTGCAGTTTCTTTACCATCACCTGCTCATAGTCTTGTTCAGCTAAGCTCCAGCAACCGAAAACCCAAAACCACGCCCGCCGGAAAAGGCCAACTTAACCATGTTACCAAAACCAGTCAACCGCGGAAAGAGCCGAAATCATACAAGTGGATGTACTTGAGCGTTCCTGCATTCCTTGCCGCTGCTTACGCCTTGAATTTTCTCCTGGATATATACAGAGTTGGCGATGCGGCAATCATTGACCGCATTCGTTCCTCCGTCTTTGGTCTCAGTCATGTCGTGGGTGGTTTGACGGCCATGTTTCTCGGTCCGTTCCAATTCCTGGGTAACATTCGAAAAAAATCTCCAGAGGTCCATCGCTGGGTCGGGCGCGTATACAACGGAGGTATCCTCATCGGCAGCGTCAACGCATTTTACGTTTCATTCACATCTCTATGCCGCCCCCTCGGGCAATACGCCTTTGCCTTTCTGGGTTTCATATGGCTGGTTATCGCCGCATTGGGCATGAAGGCGATATGGGCTGGCCAAGTCGTGCAACACAGGGACTGGATGGCGCGGAACTTTTCTCTCACTTACGCGGCTGTGATGCTCCGCTGGCAACTACCGTTGTTTATTGCTCTCGGAATGGACACGGAGCCGGCCCTCACACTGACGGGGTTTACGAGCTGGATTCCGAACCTGATTTGGGCTGAATGGTGGATCAAACGACGGGCTTATGGAAAGTAAGCTGGCTCGAACACTTCGATTCGACCCATATGAGACAAGATTCATGGGCCGCCCGCAGTCAAGATGGCCCAAGAGAACATCACCGTCTCTTTATATCACGATCAGATGACCTGCGGTCAAAAGATGACATGGTCGACTCGTGCGAATGGACCAGCTCTCGGGTTGAGTGAGTCCCGACGCAGTTTTTCTCGTGGTGATATGCTTTGTGAGTACACTCATTGAAAAAAGTGGGAATCCAGTTCAATATATCTAATTGTTTGAATAGAAGAGTAAAAAGTCTAATCCCATCCGCTCTACTGCACTACAGATTTCCCCCTTCTATAAGGGCCTTCGGGGGTTTTTGGGAGCCCCGGGCGTTGCCACGGCGCCACGATCTTTTTCTAAAAACATATTTAGCACGTCTATACCTAAAATTTGTGCTCCCCGGCGTGTATATCCCTTTCCGGCGATGTCCCCAATGACAAGAACCTAATTTACTCCTGCCCGGGAATCGTGTATCGAACCTTGACATCCGGCTTTTGCCACAGAGTGAACAATTTCGACTCCTTCATCAGATCCACATCCTTGTTGACGAGCTCCCACTCGTACTTCCAAGCAAGCTTGGCCAGCGCGAGTCTCATCTCGACCTTGGCCAGATTGATCCCCAGACAGGCACGGGGTCCGATGCTGAACGGTTGGCTCGCCGCCCGGTTGTCCCCGGACAGGCCCTCCCCTATCCACCGCTCCGGGACAAAGTCATCTGGTCGGTTCCAGTATCGGGCGTCTCGCGTCATGACGTAGGGATTCGTCGACACAATGACTCCCTTGGGTACCCAGTGACCGTCGATCTCCACCCCGGGACACTCTCGGGGCAGCGCGATTGCCGCAGGCGGGAAAAGCCGGAGGCCCTCTTCAATGACGGCCTCCAGGTACGGCAGCGATGTGGCCGTGTCGCCGTTGATCTGGTCGTAGGTCGGGAACGTGCCTCTCACCTCCTGCCGCAGCTTGGCAAGCGATTCGGGGTTCTTGAGCAAGAAGTACGTGACCGCTCCGAGGAACGTGGCGGTCGTCTCGCTGCCCGCCACGATCAAGACGTTGGCTTGGTTTGAGAGGTACTGCTCGTCGAGCGCGCCGTCGGTCTTGAGGAGATTGCTGAAGAAGTCGTCGCGGCCCATGTCGCCGAGCGAAATGCGCTTGCGCGTCTTTTCCAGGGTGAGCGCCTTGTGTTTCTTGACGTTGGAAAGAAAGCTCATCGGAATGAGAAAAGGCAGGGCCAGTGTCATGGCTGGGATGCGTTTTCGGAGGTTCGATAGAGTCATGACGAAGAAGCTGCTCATGATGACCTCGACCCAAAAGTGTGTCTTGCCGGATGCTACAGCCCCAAAGGACTCGCCGAATGCGAGGTCGCCTAGAATATGATTAGCGGTAATCATAGAAAAGCAAATGGGTGCGGCTCCTCTTGTAGAGAAGGTAAAAAGACGGATGTGCTCACCAATGATATCAAAAGTCAGCCAGTTGAACGCCTCCCCTACTTCCACGCTGCCCTTTTCAACGCTCAACTTGCCCATCTGATCCACGAATTGGTCCAGATAGCCCTGCACGATACCTTCTTGTCCACGCAAACTTTTGGTGCTGAATGCATGAGCCAATTGGCGTCTCTGCACAGCGTGTTCTGCTGGATCACGGGCAGCGACAATGTCGGGCCTCCCGTGTGCAAAGTCATAAAAGTCTGACTTGAGGAATTTCTTCTGCCCTTTGGTGGCATGGCTGTAGATGTCTTTGAGGGCCTTTGGAGTGTTGAACGACAACTCGTTGGGGCCTATGCGCACGACATCGCCTATGATATAATTAGTAAAAACTAACAAGTGTGGAAATACAGGACGCAAGCGATGTGCCACCTACCATATTTCCGATGCAGTTCCTGTGAGAGAAATGGCCAATCTCCACTCGTGTACCATCGAGCATAATACCACTAGACAGATTTAGTATTGTTAGTTTCATAGGTGATTGTGCCTTGAACTTACATCAGAGGCAGCTGCCAGCTTGGGACCAGGGAACTTCGATAGTGGATGCCAGTATATGTTGTAAATGCATTTCATAAGCCAGATCGACAGCAACTAGCGTCCAAGTTAGTATACTCGATCGCCATGATGGTGACAGCGGTACGTACCGTGACGATCGCCGCGAGCGCCGTCGTATAATGACCAAGTTGTAATAGAAACATGTTGAAATCTTCCCCCAGCTTGTAGTTACTGTCGAGCTTCCAATTGTATTGCTCTCTCTGGTCTTCTGCATCAGGAACACGCGATCCTTTATACTCGACTCGAACCAGAGCCTCAGGGGCTTTCCCGATCCTCGCTTACAGCATCGCCTCAAGCTATAATCCAACTTCTATTACATGCTTTCTTGAAACATGTTAAACTTGGTTTTCCCGTGTTGAAATCGTGACATCGGCTCCGAAAAGTGGCTTCGGCGTCGAAATGCACGACTCGCCTGGCCAATGCGCGGGCAAAAAAGCCACACGGCTCTTCGCCTCCTGACTTCATACCGCATCATCTCCTGATCTAGAATCACGACAGGAGAAACGGGGCTGCGTGTCGTGGAACAAGCTCATCTATGCTGCCTTGGAAAAGTCTGTATTCCGGAGCCGAATTGCCGGAAACGGAAAGCGTGTGGATACGCCCGGGCCCGCATCATGCGAAATCCACGGCCACACGGCAAGGGTGGATTTCAATCGCGCAAGGTGCGTGGGGTGCATACTGGATCCGAAATCAAGATTCGGGCCTCGACGAGATATCGGAGCGGGGAATACCTATTCTCGAAGGTTTCGGCAAGCTCGTTACGTCGGGAATCCTGTGTGCTCGGCAGGCCAGAAAGACCACTAACCTTAGTCCATGGAGGCACAGATTCTGAGCTAAAGACTACCGCGCTTTTGGCTCCGTCCGCAGTTGGAATCTCGCAGAAGCTTGGATTTATAATGTCATAGACCATTCGTGTATTACGAAGTGCTCGTACCGCTTAAACGGCTGCCACCATCATGAGTCACGGCATACGGAAGTTCCGTTGAGTCTCTCGACCGGGATATCTTGATTCTCCATTCTCTGGTCTGTCTATACAGTCTCAAGTGCTCCTCTAGATCTCAACAACTTCGAAGCGAAAAGAAAAATAGAAAAACGTCTAGTGATCTTCTGACGCTGGTATTGAACAAAAACCTTCCGATCCCGAAAAGCACCAATCTATAAAGTGCGCGGTCAAAATTCTACTCTTGCAAACCCCCTTGGTCTATCAACCACTAATTCCGCTCATCCAAACAGCTTCCTCCATGAAGCATTCTTCGGAACTCTGGCCAGCCAGTACATGAAAAAGGCCGCGCCGATATTGAACGCAATGTACGCCCAGAGCAGGCCGAGATTGCGCCACCGCTCGTCGTAGACAATATTGACCGACGAGAGAAAGACGTTGGTGTTGGACAGCGAGCAGAACTGACACATGTCGGTGGCGTTGACGTCAAAGAGCGTGCCGCCGGCCATGGACATGTAGCCGGCCATGTATGCGCCGCACGTCTCGCCGGCTGGGGGCGCAAACTGCAACATTTCGAGCGACGCGCAGGTGACCTCGTGATTCGCGACGCCCGTGGCCAGCATGGAGCCGATGATGTAGGTGAATGGGGATACTCTGTACATGAAATGCCAGAAGCCGGGTAAGGATGACAATGGCACAATGACGCTGTCGTAATGTTAGTGCATATCAACGACAGACCTTTGGACGAATGCATAACTTACCCGCAAAAGATGAGAGACAAGGCGAACAAAAGCAGAGCCATAATCGCACCGACCTCCGCTGTGCCCACGCCAGCAATGACCATGGTGGTAAAAGTGGACTCGAACATCATGAACGACCAAGTGATGAAGAACATTAATCCGCCGCGCTCGGTAACAGAGTCGGTGGCAATGGCATTCTTGTTCATGCCGACGAGGTAGTAGAAAGGAAAGAAGACGAGGAGGGACGCAAGCGTATTCCAGGGCAGCTCAACGAGGATGTTGGCAAAGATGAACACTGGCCATGAGTAGACCCTCGAAGCCCGCTCGCGACCTTCGTATTGCTGACGCTGGACGATGAAGTGGGGCATGGTCTGGTAGACGAGAAAGGCGAAAATGACGAGAAGCATAAAGATGGAAAACATTTGATGTTGAAGGCCCGAGATGGATAATTCGGCCTGGTAAAAAGAGACACCGATAAAGAGACTCTGTGGATGATATTAGCTTGCGATCACTGTACTTCAATCTTGATGTTTCCTACCGTGCCACCACACAATATCAGTTTGGCGTAGATGTAGGAAGGACTGCGCCAGTACTGCTCAAAGACTCGACGTGTGACTGAGACCATCTGCTGGTGAGTGGGCGCTGCATAGTATGAGGGGGTTTCGGTGCTGGCTGAGGTCTGCCCATTTCCTCCCTTGGTGTTTGTTAGACGGTCCAGTTCATTTCGCACCGCTGCAGACTCCGCGCTGTTTCGCCAGACCTCGTTCCAATCGTGGTCAGTGTGTGCTCCAGGCGCTGCTCCAATCACTTTGAGCATCCACTCAGCAGGGTTTTCCTTGACACCGCATGGAACAGAACCATTGCGCTCAAAGTAGGACGTGAGCGTGCTTCCATTCTCTCCAATGTCACCAAAGTAGACTGTTTTGCCTCCCTTGGCCAATAGCAGAAGACGATCGAATTGTTGGAAGAGCATGGCTGACGGTTGATGGATAGTGCAGAGGATGGGAACTCCGGCGTTGGACAGTTTACGAATCAGCATGGCAATCGACCAGGAAGTCTGACTGTCTAATCCGGAAGTTGGCTCGTCGAGGAAGAGGAGGAGCTCTGGCTTGGCGGCCAACTCCACTCCAATTGTGAGACGCTTGCGCTGTTCTACATTGAGGCCTATAATCATGTGAGTGGAAAAGTCAACCAAGAGTATCGAAAAGCATACCTTCGCCAGGCAGTCCAACAACTGCATCGGCATATTCTTCCATCTCGAGAAGGCCAATAACCTCTTCCACGTACGCATGCTTTTCCTCGGCCGACACTGTGGCTGGCTGTCTCAGGACTGCGCTGAATCTCAGTGCTTCTCTGACTGTTGCCGTCTCCAGATGTAGATCCTGCTGTTGTACATAGCCGGTTTGTCGCTGAAAGGCATTGCTTCTTGGCATACCGTCTACCAGCATGTCGCCAGTGACGACACCCATTGTAACGCGATCAGCCAGTACATCGAGTAGAGTGGTTTTGCCTGCACCAGTGGCTCCCTTTGACACTGTTAGCTGGAACACGATCGAATGACTTTCCAGGACCTACCATTAATGCCGTCAGTGTTCCTGGTTTGACCCATCCATCAACATTGTCCAGAATTCGTCGGGGTTGCCCCTTGATGGTGATATCATAGCAGACATTCTTCCAGTAAAACACGGAACTATGCATTCCCGCGAGATTGGAACCGGATGCATTGTTGGTCGTCTGGTGCTTGTCATGGATTTGGACGGCTCCCGTCTCTTCGTCTTGTTTCGCTGGCTTACCACTGGCGTGCTTGCTTTCGTTGCGGAAAATGAGCACTTCGCCTTTGGAGGGCTGGAGCGAAAGGTACTCGGCTGCTAGCATGTACGTGGCGGTAAAGAAGATGATGTAGGCGATCAAAATTCCAAAATTTCTGTATTGGTCAGCAGGTGTAAAAGAGGGCGATTCAAAGGGTGAGACGAGATCATCTACTTACCTCCAGATGTGGGAGTGATAATATCCAAAGTTGGCATTCATGTAGACGTCGCCATCGACAAAGTCCTGTCCAGGCATGGCGCCGGCCACGGAGCAAGCTCTCTCGGAAGCCGTTGAGGTCAAATATGACGGACCCATGGGGACAAATGAAGCACATGGAAACTGTCGCCCGGAAAATTCGTTGGCTACCAGACTCTCAAATGCGTATGCGATCGGGTCCAGGTAATTGATCCAACGAAGCCAGCCTTGCATGGTCTGGGTCGGCAAGACGAATCCAGTGTAAATGACCAGGCCGAGAATGAATATGGCAGCGGGCGTCAAGGCTTGCTGGACAGTGCGAGACGTCTGGCCGATTGTCCGGAGGATCATGGACATGGTCAGGGTACAGGTGAAGCCGAATAGCAGATAGATGAAGAAGGCGCCGGCTTCACGACGGAGATTGGCCATGAAATAGAGCGGTACGTTGAATGCTATGGTCGAGAGTACTTTGCTGGGCAAGTCGCAGACGACAGAGGATATGGCCTCGGCAAAGGGGTGATAGGAAGCGTATCGGGCCTGCTTTTCGACGATTGGTCGCTGGGTGTAGAGGGAGAAGATCTGGGAGAGTCAGTTGTGGGTCGTAATTGAAATCGTGAATTCACTCACCTCCAATGCGCTGCTGAGAGCATTGAACAGGATGGCAAAGTACAGCAGGATACATCTGCTATTGAGACTGTCGGCGACGGGCTGCAAGTTGTAGAAGATGCTTCCAAGAACAAGAGATACGATAAAGTTGGCTGCCACTGTTACAATAAAGAACAGCTTGTCGCCTTGTAGACGCTGGAACCCTCTGGTGATGCATAATTGAATCTGCATTGGTATCGAGAGAGTGTAGGGAGACTTGTTACGCCTGGAGATTGGTTAGAGGATTGAATAATGGTATAGATTGGGGAGACATACGTGAAAGAGGCCTGTTGAGACTTCCTGACAGCCTTGAACTTTTCCACATAGTCATTCTCAATGACGGAATCGTGCTCAAACATGTTGATATCTCGTATCAGCTGGGCCCTGGCTTCGCTCTGTTTCCAAGCCTTGGCAAATTCGTCGGGAGTACGCGGCACTCGTCCTTCAAACCCGGGCTGAACTTTGCGCTCCGAAGGGTTGGTGAGAGACGTGAGGAAATCAGCGGTAGTCTGACGATCTGGGCAATGGTATCCCATGTCGGTGAAATACTGTTTGGCATCATCCTTGGGACCAAAGTAAATTTGGCGTCCCTCATACAGTACGGTGACTTTGTCGAATTCCTAAGTCTTGTCAGTGGTTACACAGACTGGGCAGATTATGGGCTGGGACTCACATCGTATGCCAACTGTGAGGCTTGGTAGATGGCCACGACAGCGCTCGTGTTGGCAATCTCTGTAGACAGTCTCAATGTGCGAGTAAACTCCAAAGCCGTCGCACTATCGAGTCCTCGCGTGCTGTTGTCCCAGCACTGAATGGAGCTCTGGTTCAAGGTAACCTCGGCAATGCTCACTCGTTTGCGCTCACCGCCACTGACACCTCGGATCCAGTCGTTCCCAACCTTGGTATTCAGAGTGTGAGAGATACCGAATACGGCCATGACGACGTCCCTGAGGCATTGCGCGTACGTCTGACGACTGATACCCGGAAGACGATTGCGAGGGGTCCTGGCTAGAGCTGCAAATTGAAGAGTGTCTCCGACCGTCAATTGGGGGAAGTGAACATCCGTTTCGGCCTGATATATCACTTCACCGCGGAAGCGACTGTGCATGGAGTCCCAGGGGATGCCTTGATAATTGAGCTCGGATTTCTCGTCGAGGTGAAGACCGTGTACTTGACCAGAGATGGTCTTGAGCAATGTCGAAACACCGCTGTCCGGTGATCAGTAAAATCAACACGTTCTACGAAACAGGGACTCATACCTTCCAGGACGGCCAAGAACCAACAGCATCTCACCCGGTCTTACAAGACCATCAAACTCGTTCAAAATTTGAATCTTTTGCTTCCTCTTTGCGAAGAAGTCCCTGACAGCAGCCGGTCCATACCAAAGAACATTCACGACGTCCTTTTGAAAGTCCGTGCTGCTTCCAAATCCATGAACGCTGAGATCACGCCAGGATACACCGATGGGCTGGCGTGGATACTTGGAAGGGTCTTGCTCAAAAGCGTTGAACAAGGTATGCGCCCACAACTTCGCGTCGAATGCCGAAGATGTCGGATCCAGAGCTGGGTCGGTCGATTCAAAGGGATTGACAGTATTGGCGTGTCCCGGTCGAGTGCTCGCTTGTGTTAGGCGTCGTGCCAAAGCGGCAACGTTTTCCCCATTGGTACCGGTAAACTGTGGCTGGTGGGTTGAAGCATGGTCGCTGCTGAGTGTTTCCGAGTCGATCATGTCGCTAGTATCCGCCAAAGATACAGCTTCGATCCTTTCAAAATGCGCTTGAGACATGGTGAATCCTTTGCGCCCGATGATGCAGATGGTCCAGGCAACAGACCTCGACAGGCCATTGCCAAATACTTATAGCCATCCTGCTCACTTGTTGATGGATTTATTTCAGGAGATCGGATCTCACGGGAATCCACAGTCAGAGATCGTCGGGATGAGAACAACAGTATACTGCATAGCGACGCAATTACCGTCTTGTCGGCTTCTCAGCTCGGCCGCTGTCCTCGGTGGTTGTCACGATTGATTTCCGGGTCGCCCTAAAATGCGAAAATCGTCGGAGCCGAGATGCCATGCTAGGTTTAGCGCAGACTTTCCTCCAGTGCTTAAGTCTCCTCGCTGAGACGAACATTTCTTCTCCTTCTTGATCGAACGGAGCCGAAATTCCCTGACTATTTCTATTTCTTCTGATCAGCAATTTATCGCGTCCGAGAATCTCAGCCATCATGTCGAGTGGCGCAGGTCGTCGGCTTCTGAAGAGCTGCAATGCCTGTAAAGCCAGAAAAGTCAAATGTTCAGGCACGTATGGCGCTGAAGCCACAGCGGAGTTTAGGTGTACAACCGCTAACATGACGATAGGAGGCCCAGGTCCCTGCGAAAGTTGTGCAGTAAGTGCTAAGAAGCTCAGCATTGCTCGCGCATAGCCATAGGATGAGGAAGGATTTCGTCTCATACTGATGATATATACAGCGACGCAAAGCAGATTGCGTCTTCAGTCAAGTGAGACTGCCCAGGCGGCCCAACAGTGAGTATGCGCTTGAGTTGTCAAACAATTGGAAAAGAGCTGACGAGACAATCAATCAACAGCAAATGTCGAATTGATGTCGACACCCTCACCCGAGCCTCGACCGAAAGATGCGATCGAAGTAGGCAGCAAGGTATATATATAATATTTCAGCATGTTTTCTTCATCGTGGTGCTGATCTATAATCAGACAGCGGGGCCGGTGCCAGAATCATACGTGGATCGGCTGCTTGCGAATGCTCGGCGACCAGATTTGTTGAATCACGACCGAAGAGTCACTGTCAAGGTAATGGCCCTCCACAACTTCCCATGTCGAGAAATTGACTAACTTTTGACAGAGAAATGGATTGTTTCGTAAGTGTTACCGAATTACATGAATGCGACCGAATGAGCTTTACTAACTTTTACAGTCGCAAACTTTAGCTTGACATTCTTCTCGGATGCGAGACTAGAACAGCTATCAAAGCGCCTGGGAAACGACAAGGTCAACCAACTAGTATCCCGTATCTCGTCAGTCATTCGCCTTCGCGTTCGTCAACATGACAAATTATCTGCCAGCTCTCTGAGGATAGCGGCCGGCTCCGTCTTTGAAGCATCTGCAAACCTCATAGAGGCCAAGGCTTGGATTCAATGTAAGCAGGTGTACCACACTGCTAGCAAACGTGCTAACTCTCTACGTGTAGACTACTTTGAGCGCGTGCACCCATTCTACCCATTCTTAGACCGGAAAGATTTTGAAGCGCGCGCCTTCAACACGAATCTACCAACATCTCTCGTCCAAGACAAGGCATGGTCTGCGCTATACCATGCGGTCCTCGCTCTTGGATGCCAAGCCAACGGCGGAGGTAGCTTCGAACCAGGCAAGGGAGAGGCCTGGCGACTGTTTTCCGTCTCGCTGGGCTTGTTCCCAGACCTCATTACGCTGCCGGACTCTCTAGCCGTGCTGAATGCGATGGCTGCCATGACCGTCTACTCTCTGGGAATATCGTGTTTAGCAATCGAACACGTCATCATCTCCGAGGCTGCGAGAAGAGCTCAAAATCTTGGCAGCAGCAGATTGACTGGAGAGGAGGAGAACAATTACCACAAGGTCTTTTGGGTACTCTACTCGATGGAGAAGATTTCGAGCTTTCATTTTGGTCGAAATTCGGTAAGTTCAGACGGCAGTCACGTCTTGGCAGCCCAAACACGAGTCCTGATATGAAACCAGGTTTTCAATGACCACGATATTGTATTCCCGATCCCATCAGTCCCAGAGGCTGTGATTCACGGATTCGACTGGTTTCTCGCCTGTGCTAGGTACGCAAGGCTAGTCTCACGGGCCATGACGTCCCTGTTCTCGGCCAGTGTGCTGGGCAATCCCAAAACCTATTACCTGGCCACCATTGATCAACTTACCCAAGAACTCGAGACATGGCGCCTTTCCATCCCACCCGACATTCGTCCAGGAGAAAAGTTCTGGCATACCGCCTCAAAAGGGAACCTTTTGGTAGCACCGGCTGTCTGGATTGCTTGTTTGTACAACAGCTGCCGGCTCAGTCTTAGCCGGGCGACCTTGTTCTTGGCCGCTGATGCTCCAGAAGTCGTCAGCAAAGCGCAGCAGTCGGATAGTACAAAGGCGCTGATGGAAAGTTCGCGTTCCACATTGGAGCTGACGACCTATATCGACGTTGAACCGTACACTCATCTTTGGTAAGATTTGGCTGTCTTTCTTTTTGATATTTTTCGTCCCACAGTGGCTCACCATGCTTAGGATCATTGGTGGCATCCCTCTCACTGCTCACTTTACACTTTTCGATCTCGTCATCAACAACTCCAGCTTTCCGGGAACGGCAGCCAATCTGGCCCTGCTCGATATCTCGGCTGGACACTTTAGCAGAATCGAATATGGCAGCGACGGTCATCTACCAGGCTCCCTCATAGCAGAGTTTACACACATTGCTCGAGAGTACGTCCAGGTCACGGCCCAGGGCCAGCCTTCTACCGACGCCGTCACTTTGGCCCGAACCTCGGACACGTCCATCACCACCGGCGCACTTGGCGATTCGGACCCCGACATGATTCCTGCGATGAATCTAGACGAAACTCTAGCTGTACGTGCTACATATTTGATATTCTAGTGCTCTGTCATGACCAAAACGCTGACCGGTTCTAGGCAACGACGGAAGCTCCGCTCGAAATGTCCTATGCCGATATGCTCTACTTTCCCATCGGCCAGGAATTCATTGGCTCCACGGATAACAACCTGATGGGCATAGACATAATGGATCTCTTCAACACGTACATTCCCGGTATTGATCCCATGTTCTTCAACAACCAGGTGTGATAACATCTCTCAATGTCACGGTGGATAGACGGTACAGACGAAACCCACTTTCCATAGCAGACAGCCTCTCCACTTACCATCATCTCTTCCGTGCTCGGGCAATTACTTCCGCTGTTGCAACGCTGACCACTCGGTGAATATCGCCCTTGTCTCACTCGAAAACTTCCCTCTATTCCGTATGTCTCATGTCGCGCTGTCATGTGGCATGGCCAAAAGTCGAGGAATGTTCCAAACCTTGTCGCCATTTTTTTGTGGTACTCTGTGCTCGAAATGGCAAATGCTCGTGTTTGACGCTGTACTCCGGGAGGATGAACATCACAAGTCCGCCACGGAAGAGACGATGGACCGGTCAGTAACCACACCAGGCTCGTCTCGTACAGGCGGAGGGCAATAACAGACAAGGCTTCACCATGGCATGAAGTCGTGCAACTCTAATGGGTGACCATGCCAAGGCGGCAGGGCCCGAGAGTATCTGATCTTGACCGTTTTTGGCGGCTCAGCTGAGACGGCAGAGGTACGGCAACATCCGCACCCGCATGGTTCGGGGCTGTGAGCGTGGGCCAATTGGATCCGAGCCATGGTAGAATAATACTTGTACCACTACTGTAGGTCCGGCCGAGAGGATTGGCAGTGTGCATTTTCGTCCGGCCATGGCAGCGGATTATCACATGCAAAAGCGTTGGTCAGATTTCCGGATGAACAGATATCATGACAGGCGACGTCTTGTTTGCATACACGTTGATTTCAGCACTTCCAAGAAAGAATCAGAATTTCATAATCTTGTGTCGACAATATTTTCTTTTCATTTCTCTCCGTATTGTGGCTATAGTGAGCGTTCAAGTTCAACCCCGTATGCTAGCTCAAAGGCTGCTTGGAACAAAGAAAGTATGATAACCGATCAATACCCAGTACCATAACCCGGGAACCCCTGCAATTACAACCCCCATCTCCTCCATGTGAAATCAAACACCTCTTTGGTAAGATCTCTGAACTTGTCGTCTGTTATGCCAGTTTGGAAAGTGGCGTTGGAGGCTCGATGAGCCAGACTCTCTCTCGGCAGATGAAAGTAGAGGACTTAGACACCAGCGGCGAGCTGCTTGGAGATGGTGACGAGGCCAGAGGCGGCGGCGTTGAGGCCGGTGATGGTCAGAGTGGCCGAGGCGGAGGCAGCGGCAATGGCGGAGGCGAGAGCCTGGATGGGAGCGACGAAGGGGGTGATGGCGGTCCGGATGGCAGCGGTCTCGGCAGCGGTGGCAGCGGTGACGTTGGGTCCGAGAGCAGTAGCAGTAACGGTCAGGGTGGCGCGGATGTTGCGGACGAGGACGACGATCTGCTGGATGGCGTTGGCCAGATCGTTGGCCTCCTGCTGGGTGAGGCCGACGATGCCGGCAGCGACACCTCCAGTGGCGTTCGTGGTGACAGCGGCGATCTGTTCAGTGGCGTCGGTGATGGCTTTGACAATGGCCTGGTAGTTGCTGCGGATGGCGGCAGTGGCGGTGACCACGGCGGCGACGCTGTTGGCATTCTGGATCTGGACAATGGCGGTTTCTGGTCATGGAATCAGCCTGGAATATTCTAGAAAAAAGTGAGTGTGTACGTACGAACGGCTGCGAGGTTGGCAGTGACGGCAGTGTTCAATTGATCAAGAGCGGAGACGACGGTGCCGGTGACGGTAGCTCTCTTCTCGAGGTGCTCGACAACAGCGACATTGTCGTCAAGGGGAGCGGGGCTGGGCAGAGCCATGGCCAAAGTAGCCCAACCGAGAACCTGGAGGAACTTCATTTTGATGATTTAAGAGATATGAATCACTTGGAGAAGAATGGTAAGAGAAGCTGAAAAGTGCCGATGAGTCTGGAGCTGGGATTGATGATGGTGCAAAATCAAAACTGAATTCGAGAGAGGAAGTGGTCGTATATATACGTGAAAATTGAATCCGGTGAGGCAAGAGCCACGAATAGTGACAATGTGGAAGACTTGGAAAATGCGGTCATCTTTGACGATCGTCTCTCGATCTCTTGCGGTTGATGCACCATGCATGCACGAGCGGCGAGGTGCACACGTTGGTGCCCTCCAACAACAAAGACATGATGCTCAGCCGTGTGGTTTGGATCGGGTATGCAGTCGAAGTTCGTTTAGACTTCCAGTGGTTCCTGTTGGCCCCTCTCTAGTGGACACTATCTTATTGGCCTATAGTCCTATGCGTTTTACTTTAACCTTGTCAGATTTTTGTGGCCTCGTGCCGGTCAGGCATCATGGCATACGGCCGTGGCGCCTAGCCTGCTGTTTGGATGGGGATTGTTTCTCGTGACGCGGGATTTGTGGGTTTTCCTCGAGCATCATGAGTGATTCCCGTCGCGTTGAGCATGCTGCATGAGCAAGCAGAAGTACCAAACCGCAGTATTTGCCTTGTCCTTGACATGAAGAGTCTAGATGTCAACTTGCGACCTCTACGACAAGCTAGAGAATAGCCACAGTTCTCAGCTCAGGCCTGAATGTCAGCCTTTGGGTACTATCGGCTTAGGCTCTATCACATCAAACTAGAATGTGATGAACAGCCTTAAACAGTATACCGAAGGTTAGACATCGCCGATTGTCGCCAGTCTAGATGTCAAAAGGTGACAGGCGCGCCGTCTTTCTAGTGTCTATGATCTGGCCAATGGCTGAACTTGAATCATTGTTCCTAGATTGCTTTTCCCGAGAGGAGGGTCAGCGACTAGCACAGTCTCACTATCCTAGTCTAGAATCACGGCAGCTAGACCTCGAGATGTCTTACCTTTCTCCTCTCGACAAACTCTTGACTCGTTCAAGTTGCCGGATCTTTCCATAATCGGCATTTGGCACGAAAACGACGTTTTGCCGGCCGGTTTGATGACTTTGCCGCTGAACTTTGTAGAACGTCATTGGAATTGAAATGACGAATTGGAGCTTGCTATAATCTGCAACTGTTCTGTTTAGCTGACAGGTAGACTCTTGTTTCAGTCAATCTACACACTAGTCGTTAGGCCCAATTTCATTATCAAAGACTCCGTGGCGGCTGTTTTCTTGGTATTCGGTTCCGAGCGACCGGTAAATTATTATGATACCAAATTCCTGGATCAACGTCCGGTGTAGGCCCGGGCTGTAGGATTATGAGCAATTTAAAATGATGATTGGCTTATTGATCGAGAAAAACTGCCGAATGAGTGATATGTCAGTGGCTCTCGTTGGTTGGATAATGCTGAAGCCTCATGTCTATGGAATCGCACGCCATTGGGCACGACTGAGACATGCACAGAGGCGACAACAACCTAACCTAGCATTTCTGTTCCTTCTCATGCATTGCAATGATGGTCGCATATTCAGGTCGATCCTTTGAAATGGTCACATTCAATAATCTGCGAGTTCCTGCATACGGGAGTCTGCCGCTTCTTGTGCTGGGATTGTTTGCTCCTACATCGCCTACCTGACCACGTCTCGCGCGGACTGAGCCGCCTACTCCGCATCGCGAGGCTTCTTTTCAATGCATCGCCGACTTCTTTCAAAGTCTGGAAACAGCCACCCGTCTTCCACCTAAACTGTATCCGTCGTGAAGGGAATGTCTTCCGTAAGAGAATCCACTCTTCCAAGTAGGTATTCCAGCTGCCGGTAGGAGCCTGAAGGGTTGTATCGTGGAACTTGATGGCCCGCGCCAAAGACCTCGACAAAAGTGAGGCCGCGCTCCGTAATGGTCTTGCCAGAATTGCCCCTGGGTGCCGAGGCAGCAATAAGCCGCTTCGAGTGTGTCGGCACGAAAAAGTCATCTGTAGGCGGCGTCGAGAACCCCTTGGCTCCACCCCACTCCATGCTCTGGATGGCAATGAGGGTACCGTTGACGGTGACCTGCAAATCCAGAGCGCCGTGGACGATCACGGTTCGCTTACTCCTCTCGATCAGATCGGGGAGCTTGCCCTTGACTGGCTGCTTGGCACTAATGGTAGTCCCGTTGACTGAGACGCCTTTTTGATTGCATAGCACCCAGAATTTGGCGAGTGGCGCATGTAGTGCGGCCTTGACGTCTTCACGGTTCAAGTAAGGCTGCTTGAAGTCGTAGGCTCGCTTGTCGAGGTATTCAACTGCTTCATCCTCATCAAATGTTGGTACAGAGTAGGTCGGGTATCCGAGAGCACTGGCTAGATTTGGGCAATAGTTTGATACGTGAGTCTCGTCAAAGCAGGGGTTCTGAACTGTGAGTGCCGTAAGAATGTCTGCAGTGAGGTCTGCACATAATCTTTCGACACCGTCATACTCATATGACTCTACGTCTGGCAGATCAGAGCTCCCATTAGCAATGCCAGGATAGACGAGGTGAGCGCTTCGGTAGTCGTCGATACCACACGCATCCGAGGCGTACCGAATCTGGTCCAGGAAAGTGTCATTTAGTCGCAGGAAATCATTCATGTTGTCGACAAACTGGACCACGTCCATGTCTTGCTGTACTTGATGGTCGGCAATCAGAGTATCGATGAACATGGATCCTTGAAAGTTGTAGTACGTGGTGTCATTTGCGTCGAGCATGGCCACACCAATGTACGATAGGTATCGCCCAGCGTAGCTCTGTCCGGAAAGATAGACATCCGCGCCTTGCAGTGAAAAGGTGTCGATGAAATTCTTCCAAAAGCCCATGAATTGCTCGGCGACGTCGTCTTGGTTTTCGACCGTGGGGGTTCCGCTAGAATAACCAGTGTTGACTGGCTGATCGATCCACATGACGTTTGTCAACTTTGACCAGGCCCACGGGTTGGATACGGGCTCTGTCATTGGTATTAGTCGAGGATTTGTTATGGAGTGGAAGTGTGTGACTGACCCAAGGTGCCATCTTGCCACAAAAAGGGACCATTTTCGTAGAACATTCCGATTTGACTGGAGCAGCCTAGACAATATTAGCAAAGACCACTCACTTGAACTGTGGGACATACCTGGCCCTCCATTGAAGAATACTATGACCTCTTTGGACGCCGCTGGATTCGTAGAGGGAACAAACCAGAACCACAGCTTGTTGGGGTCGTTCGGATCGGACGTGATGGGAAGCGATCCAGCGTATGACTCTCCAATGTCGAATGAAAAGTCTGGCAGCGATGCTCCGTCGACGGCGAACTCTGTACAGTGTCAGTGATAACCTTCTTTGGGAATCCTCCCATGTACCAACTCTGAGTATTGTTGTTCAGAAAGAGAGGAGGAGTGGCCGCCGACCAGGAGTACGTCGTGTTGCTGAAGGCAGAGACAGCCCCTACCGCCGCTGCCATCAGCACCGCAGCGGTTTCAAAGAGTCGCGACCGTATCATGGCTACTATGATTGATGAATTGAAGTATAGCAAAGCCCAAGACGTAAAAACACTGCGATTTCATCAATCTCTTGCATGGTCACCGAAGGTCAAATATCTACTCGGTCGAATTCTTTCTTTTGCTACGAATTCCACTTCGGCGTCATGAAAATTCGTCTTTCCTGAATCGGCTTCAATTCCATCCAGCATCGAAATTAAAATGCCATCCCACAGCTTTCGTAATCTTTGATAATGGTGTCCTTCCTCATTTGGTCTATTGCCCACGGGGTCATCGGAGTCGCGCGCGACAAGCTTCGTCATATTATCAGTACCCCAGATCTCGGCACTTCGTAAGCCAAGAATCCAAGACCAAGTGAAAGCCAAGTAGTCTATAGTCGATCATTTCAGATGGGAAAGCCGCAATTGCTGTCGAGACATGACGGTGAGGTCCGCGAACATGCACTCGATATCACTGCCGCCATTTTGCGAGGCAAGCACAAAGCAGCATATCGCCACATTTTGAGGAGTTTCCCCTTTTGATGAATTACTTTATATCCACCGAATAGTCACAATTTGGGGTCCCCGGACCTACCCCGGATCCAGCGATGCTACCAGCACCTTGAAAAAGGTTCATTTGAAGCTTATCGACGCGAACTGTGGGACAGGCATTTGTATATTGCCAAATTGGGATATTACCCCGCCAAAACACTACCAGCACCTGCATATCCCCCTGAATTCGCTGGAATCTCTCCGTGCCCCTTGCAGCTTTCCTCTAGTTTAAGTTGTTCTAAGTTGGTCGAGCACAGCGATCAGAAACAGGTTAGCCGAGTGGTAAGCCGTTTTGATCTGTCCCAATGATGAAAAATGTCTATCTTTTATGAGTAAGCTATGATTTTCCTAGTTACTAGGTTCGATTACCTGAGGGAGCAATTACTTTTATCGCGAAAATGGCTGGGAATGCACGCGAACGTCGCTGGTTCTTCTCTGGTCTTGGAAATCATACATTCCGGACGGTTGTTTGCGTATTCAACTCTTCTCGGCGCGTCATGGACCTTCGACGCATACCTACGCAGTAGGTCGCCGCGGGAAATTGGGGTTGCTGCGGGAAATTGACTACAACCGCAAAAGGCGCATTCAATACATTTTGTTTTCAATCTTGCGCGTCACGGTATTTCATTGTCGCTATCATTAGGTCCATATATGCTCCTGTAAATGCAGAGTTCCTAATCTCGTCAACGATAGGCATCAACGCGAGTTATAAAACATCTCTCAGGGGAACACAGCCGCAAACTTCTTCCACACCTCGGTCTCGCACTGCAAGTATTCGCCAATCGTCAAGGAGCCGCTCGTACCACTGCTTGTACCAAAAGTATTCGAACCAAAGGACGACTCCACCCGCTCGTCAAAAGATGCACTCTGCCAAAGCGCAAACGCGGGCGCTGCCACGAACAGCCCGGCAAATGCGCCCATGCCGATATCAAGAATGATCAAGGACCAGTGCTTCTGTGCTGCTCTGATCCGTCCGCCGTCGCGTATCGGCAGCAGACGTAGACTTCCAAACATCCAGATCAACGAAAATATTGGATAAATGGCAAGAATCGGGACCGGGTACCCAAATGTCGACGAGTTATACAAGTCGATGGCGCCCTGAATGAGGAGCGCCGCGCAAAAGATGCCCTGGAGGAGACAGCTTAGGGCGTTGACAAAGTTGAACGAGTACTTTGCCCACGCTCCTCCCGCTTTCCTGGCCAGCGCATCACCAAACCGTACGTGGCTGTCGATGCACAGGGGCAGGGCCGTGACGGCGACGGTCAGGCCCTTGACAATCTTGACTGCACCGCTAGACGGGTTCGAGAAGTTGGCGGCGACCCAGATGCCTTGCGAGATGGGCGCGTAGATTCCCGTCCAGAGCCAGCCTGCCCAGCCGAGAAAAGACACATCTCGATTCAAAGGTCCCCACGGATTGCGAGATGCGGCCTTTGAATTAGATGACAGTTGCTTGAACGCGCGCACGTCCGATGCCGTAGGCCATAATGTGCTGAGGAACCCGGGTCTGCGC
This sequence comes from Pestalotiopsis sp. DP-2020a, assembly GCA_018115615.1. Taxonomy (NCBI): domain Eukaryota; kingdom Fungi; phylum Ascomycota; class Sordariomycetes; order Amphisphaeriales; family Sporocadaceae; genus Pestalotiopsis; species Pestalotiopsis sp. DP-2020a. The sequence goes on along the minus strand of JACVEI010000291.1, from coordinate 156,330 downwards.
TTCTGGGGTGGCGGGTGATAGCCCGGGATGGGTGAATTGTTGTAGGGAGTATTGTATGAAGTGTTACTCTCGTTATTTGGGCCGTACCTGTAATTTTGGTACCCTCCATACCCGAGGGAGCCCTGAAAGACCTGCGGCTGATCTGCGCCTACGGCGGTCATTGGGTGCTGGTCCTCTTCATCCTCTCCCTGCCCGACCGCTTCGTACTCCGGCGGCCATGAATTCGTGACGCTCCGATACATCATGTACATGGCTCCGAGCAGGACCCGAAACAGCGCAAACCAAGATATCCATCCCGTCATGAACGCCACCAGCCATCCAGATGTCAGACCGTTGATGATGGATCCGATAAAGGCTGTTAGCACGGCGCTAAATGCGCTGGCGCTGGGTGAGAGCTCGCAGGACATGGCGGGCTTCGAATTCTTGACCGACAGCAAGCTGTGATACCCTTGAGAGACACAAAGTCGAGAAGAACATAAATCTCGTCAAGCGACATGTCCATTTCTTTTATTGCAACCCCTTGCCTGGAGAAAAGGATCCTGCGCTCAGCTCATGCGACAAGTTTACAGGGCTGCGCCTCATACTAAGAATCCTTCGTGATGCTAAAAATGCGGTCTTACAAGGGCGTGCGAAGGATTCCAGCGTATCGCGGCGCCAACTCTAACACTGTTTGATGGATACTCACAAGGAGTATCCAGTTAATTTGGCCCCCAAATTGATGCTTGTTCGCATTGTCGGTTTTTTCATGGTAGCTTCTCAAATTTGACAGTGGATTGCTTCTTTTTTCAAATATGGTACCTATAAGATGTGACTTAATACCAAGTACATACGAACCATCCTTTTCGCGAGACTGTATAGTTCTCCGAGTACTGGCTTGATTGTTATTTGGTGCTAGAGTGTGTTGGGTTCTCAGCAACTCAGAGCGCATCCGACCAGTAGCGATACAAGAAGTCGCACACATAAGAGCAATTGTTTTGAGCCGTGGATACACAATCCCTTTGCTACGGCTGTACAATGGCTTCTTGTACCGCAGTATAATACCTTTGTTCAATGACTCAAGGCTTTGTTGAGACGGCCCAAGAGGCTGTGAATAGTAGACACTGACTGTATAAATGATGATAATTCCTCGTATAAAGCTGCTTATTGAGATTCATCAGATCAACTCACTTGCGTAATTCACCACAGTCCACAAAAGCTCACTTTGAAGGACACATCCCAGAAAAGTTCACAATCCACGCCGCTTCAAGAACATTACTTCCACAGCTACCAAGATGAATTCATCCGCAAAAGCCCAGATGAATGCAATTATGCAAAAGGTAAGAGAGGAGACTCCGGAGCCGAGCTCCTCATCACGGAACCAAGGTCTTCCTCCCTTGACCAAAGGAATCGAGTTCGAATTTGCCATTGTCTGGCGCTTCGACGAATCGGTCCCGGGAAGACTCGACTTCGAGATTGAAGGCGAGTCCGAGATCCGTGACGGATACGTGATAGTGTCGAGGAGCAAGCTCAACAAGACACCGTATCCGCTCGACGGGGATCCCAATTTCAGCCCCTTCCTTCTAGGAGATTGGGCAGCACGTCGGGCTGTTTACGACCTGCTCAAGGCCAACGGTATCGAGGTCAATCCGCCCAACATCGCCATCATCGAAGAGGATGCCGTCGAGTTCGAGGAAGCGGACAAGAACCACCGCAACGCTGGCAATACGCACGACCCCAAATATCTGCGCTGGGGCGTGATCGAAGAGCAGCAGTGTAACGACTTTTCCCCCCGTGAGTGGAACAACAGGGTTCGCGGGCCCTTTATGACTGTCGACGTGGAGCTGACGACCCCGGCCATGACTAACAATGAGGAGAGCGACGCAGAGATCCAAAAGGTCGTCAACCTCATTACGGACAATCTGATATTCTTCACTCACTGGAGATGTGGGCTTCACCATCACGTAGGAATAGGAAGACAGGGCTTCCCCCTTGACCAATTGAAGATGATCGCCGCCGTCTTGTACGCGGTAGAGACTTGGTTCCTCGAGCTGCATCCCGAAGAGCGACTCGAGAGCTTTGAGTGCAAAAGCCTACGAGGAGGTATGGCTTGTTCAACTCTTTCCCAGGGCATGACGGTGGAAGAGGCCCGCCAACAGGTCCAGACTACCGAGCCTGACTACGTCAGAATGACAGGCCCGGCCAGGGAAGCGCCCGGCTTGTTCGATGCGTTGTTGGTGCTCCTACGGGCGGACTCGAAGAGGACGATTTCCGGTCTCCTCAACGCTCGCCACGTCGCGTACAATTTCAAAGACGTCCACCTTCCGCGAGGCACCATCGAGTTTCGTCAAGCTGCCGGCACGCTCAATGTCGAGTGGATAATGCACTGGTCCAAGCTCGTCTGTGGTATCGTGGACTGGGCGAGGAGGGCTTCCCTTGACGATATCGGCAACTATATTCAAAAAGCGATGATGAGAGAGAGTAACACTGATGGAGGCAGGTATGACCTGGATGATTTGGTACGCAACACCCTGAAACTACCCAAGACGGCTGACTATCTCAAGAATACGACTCCAGATAGTCGTGCTACTCCTCGGGTTACTGGACAGCAGGCTGCTTGGCGGGCGCCGATGACAGGTGAAGGCAATTTTATCGGGCCAAATATGAAGCCACGGGAAGATTGGCCCTAGATATAAAAGGTAGGTCACTCGTATGAAATAGGCTCGAGAATGTAATGGAAGGTGTTCCAACAGTAATCATTTCGACTCCGTGATCCGCTACTTCTTCTTGCAACATGTTAGTCCTTACTGCGGAACTCAATCCCAAGTACACATCCGCCTAAGGACATGTAGACGTGATTTTGAACCTTGACAGTGTGATCAACACCACGATGAAGCGAGTCCGCGTCAACAACTTGACACTTTTTGTCTTGATTCAAAATTTCCGCCTCTTGCGTTGTCAGCCATTTTATCTTGACGGGAATAACGGTTGAATCTTGAACATCTGGTACAGACCGACCGGCGTCTGGTGAGTATTCAAGTCGAACTTCTAGTTGGCCTGCTTTGTACAGCCGAGATGGTCTGTAGATGTTTATCCTGGCTGAGGTTTCAATGCCTTGGACCAGATGGAAATCGCCTTCTTCTGGAGCTTTTGGTACTTCCGGGCTCGTAGCTTCAATGACGGGGGTATTGGACGCTGGAAAATCATCTTTCGGCTGAACTATGGCGTCTACGATTTCGGAGCCGTCATCTGGGATCCTTGAAGTGGTATTTGATGCGCAGTGTTCGGCTACCGAGTGTGTATCTGCCGTCTCCGAGTCGCTCTCAATGTGTTCGATGGAGCTTGCGCTTGCGGTAGTCAGCGTCGAAGCAGAATACGGGAGGGTAGAGATTGTGCTCTCGTTCGGGTCAGGATACAGTGTCCTCTTTCCGCTCGATATCAACCGGCGCAGACTTCCATCAATAAATTGCCCCAAAGATTGATTGAAAGATATTTGCAATTCAGCGAATGCCGGATGTTGCGGGAGTCGCCAGCCAGGGTATAGTCTCCCGTGGCATCGTGGTGTGTAGATCCGTTTGTACATGGAGATGAAGGCATTGCATAGGAAACATGCATCCTTGCTCGAGCAGACAATTCGCGGTGCCTTGATAGTGCGGTTCAGTTCACAATAGAAGATGATTTGGATTTCGGCATGGAACTTTGCTTCTCCTAATGTCTTTTTGACTTGATTCACGTAAAGCATCTCCGCCTCATCTCTGCGGACTTGCAGAAGACGAAGGATGCGATCAGCAGCTCCGCGTTTTCTTGATGCCGGAAATCTGAGCAATGCCGAATCAAGGGTTGTAGCGGATTTGTTTGGGACAGGTCGATTGAATGCAGTTTTGGGTAGCTGAATGGCGACAACCTTTGCGTCCCGCACAAGTGGGTATTTCCTGGCAGAGCGGCATAATATCCTGACGGCCTCGCGGTATCTAGCAACCTTCCTGACAATGTTGAGCACACTTTTCCTTGATGTAGAAACCATTTCGATGTTTGGGATTGCATCGAGAAGTGCTGGGAGCTGCTCAACCTGCCGCAGGTCGTAGATTCCAACAACCAAGCTTTTGAGGGCCCCCTCGGTCTGGTATTTCGTCCACGTATCGGCGAGTTTGATCACGGCTCTCATTTTGACAATAGACAAATCTATAGCATTTTGATAGCCGTTGCTTCCCCTCGCTTTGAGTCGCTGCAATGACCGAATCACCTCGTTGAGGGCAGCCTTTATGGTCCGCTTGGTCTTGCCTCGATCCGGTCGAATAAGACGGAGACGGCAGAGGATTCTAGCAGAGCACATGGCAATAATTGCGGAGAAAATTATATCTTCGCGGTTCGCCTCTTCATTGACCATTGACTATTAGCTGGAATATACAACCATGTGTAGTCTCGAGACTCACCTTGTGACGATTCAGAGAGCGCACTAAAAATAGTCTCAAAGCTTGCTTTGATGTCTTGTAAAATCTGTTTTCCATCTCCATGCGATTCCTCGTTGACTGCAAGCAGCACCTCAAGGCGCGGCGGCTGAACACGTTCAACAATAGCGACAGCAGGGATGTGACTTTTATCATCCTTGACATTGGAGAGGAAGGCAAGAGTACCGGTCAACTTTCTCTCTACCTCCAACGACAGTATGTAATCCTGGCGGCCCATAGAAATCCCTTCAATTGCATTTTTGGACGGTTGGGCTGGGACTTTATGTAAGAGATGAAGAAGAGCAATGTTTTCTGCGCATATATCTGTAGGCGACTGAGAGTCCGCGTTGGCCATTGTCAGGTACTCTCTAGCGATCGGCAACCTCATTCGAATTGCCCGGCCGATGTGGCGATGACAGAGCCCATGGTGATCGAAAGGAATCTGTCGTGATGGAATGTTTGCAAATGTGATTTTCCATGTATGTGTTTTCCCCTCCCGACCTTATCAGTTGCCAATAGAAAGTCATTCTTCGAATTTGGAGGAGTGGCAACGCTGCGCGATTGGCTACAACATTGGTTGGGTGGTACGGACATGTGTTATGCAGGAGGCCACCCAGATTACCGGGTAATATGGGCTGATGTCTTGCAAACGCGGAATATTCAATTTCAAATTCTACTTGTTCCAATGTGAAAAGAAAGTACAACGCGCGCACCTCATTCTTCCAATACCTAGACAGCTACTAACCCGTCACTAGACTTCCAGCTCTCGTCGCCAGATCTTGATCGGCATCTCCCCGCAGATAATATTGAAAGCTTCAAATTGCGGCAACTCAAAGTCTGGACCCGACAAGGCAAAATCATAACGATGGACCAGCGAAGCCAGCATAATTGTCTGTTCCAAGTATGATATGTTGCGACCGATGCAACCCCGACCACCAGTAGAAAGGGGAATGAAAGCGTGCTCCATCCGCTTGCGCTCCTCTGGAACCAGCCACCTCCTCGGGTGGAACTCTTCCGGGTCTTTGAACACACTGGGGTCCCTGTGGGCGGCAAAGATGGTCATGCTGACGCTCGTGTCGCCGGGAATCCACAAATCCATAATGTTTGTTCCCTCTGGTGGTGTTCGACGTGGGAGGCTTAAGTTTATCATCCCGACTACGTCATCATGGCTGCGCAGGCAACGGCACCAAGGGCAGCCAGAAGAGAAAACATGTTCACCCTCTCCGACTCGACACCACTGACACTGGCCAAGGTGGTGCTGGCCTTGGCGGGGGATGACGGCGCCGACGTTGAGAGGGTGGTAGTGTTTGCTGCCTTGGATGGGACAGGGACCACGACGGCTGTAGTAGCCACAACTACAAAAGATCCAGTACCTGAAGGGACAGTGGAGTTGTTGTAGTGGCTGTAAATACCGGTGGCGCTGCCAGAGCTGGCTGCGGCAATACTGGCGGCAGTCTTGCTCGAGGGCGCGGCGTTGGCAGCAACAGAAAATGAACCTGCTACGGCACTGGCTCCTTGCTTGAATACTGGGCTGCTGCTTGCTGAGCTACCGATAGCAGTAGCCATGCTGCCAATAGGAGTGGCCATGCTTCCCGAGCCACCGACGGCAGTGGTCATGCCCGGGATCTGGGCAATTGGGTAGACAGCAGTCGAGACAGCGACGACCGAGGTTGTGACCGAGCCAAGCCTAGCGGGACAGTCCGTCACAGTCGGGGCACAAGAGGTGATGGTATAAGTCATGGTACTGTAGACTGTGCTGGTACCAAACCCGGCAGGGGCTGTGGTAGTGGTTGGCGTGGCAGCGGCTGCGGCGCCTGTCTCTGTGGCTACCACGGGGCAGACCGTTGTGGTGATGGAAATATATTCGGTGGTGACTTGTCCAAGTCTAGCCGGGCAGTTGGTCACGGTCGCGGCGCAAGACGTAATCGTGTAGACATTTGTGCTGTAAACGGTAGACGTGGTGAAGAGAGTAGGCTCGGCACTCTGCGTGGGAACGGCGGATCCAGTCGAGATGTAGGTACCATTCATGGGATACGTTCCATTTGAGGGGAAGGTGGGGTAGCTGTCCTCGTCCTCGTCATCCTCCTCGTCGCAAGAGTCTTCGTCATCGCCGTCAGTCTGGCTTGCGTCCTGGGTCACAGTAGCTGTGGCAGAAGAAATGGAAGTGGTGGCGGTCTCGATATCAACTGCAGAGCTTGTGTTTGATGCGCTGATTGTGCTTGAAGAGCTTGATGCAGAGCTCTGGGAGGCGGAGGAAGCAGTGGAGCTGGAATCTTGAGAGGCAGAAGCGGAAGAAGATGTTTCAGTAGCGGGCGTGCTGGAAGAGACAGTCGCGGTGTCAGTAGATGAAGACGTGCTGGAAGACTCTGTAATGGTTGCGCTCGACGTCGCCGAGCTGGAAGAGTCAGTGGCAGTGGTGTCGGACGATGATGTAGCTGCGACAGATGAAGTGCTTGCAGAGTCGGTGGTGCTTGCAGACTCAGTGCTGCTTGCGCTGGACGAAATCGAAGAGCCAGTGATGGTATCGATGGTTGACGAAGTGCTTGTAGAGCTAACGGTGCTAGACAAAGTGCTGGACGAGCTAGTAGTGGCTGCAGAGCTCGTGTTGCTTGAGCTAGACGAAGATGTGGCTGCCGAGGAAGTGCTTGCAGAGCTAGTGGTGGCACTGGACACAATTGAAGAGCTGCTTGACGACAAAGAGGAAGCAGAAGATGAAGTAGAAGATGACGTCGAAGAAGCAGAGGATGATGAAGAAGTACTGCTCGTAGTGGCGCTCTGCAGCTCGTAAATCTTGACAGAGTTGATCGAAAAGTAGTAATCCTTGAAGTCTCCTCCATTGTTGGCGACGTAGTTGGGACATGTGATCCCCTTCTTCTGCCAAGTGTCTGTCAATGGCCAGTAGCTGTCCTTGTCGCCAGCCGTTCCGCAAAAGTCCAGGTTGAAGACGATCTTTTGGTTGGCAAAGAATGTGTCAATGTCGCAGCTCCCCTCTGAAGATACGGTGCTAAAGTTGGGTGTATCCCAAGTAGAGGGGTCTGGCTTGCCTGCGGAAATATCGGCTGGCACTTGACCTTTTCTGAAAGACCACATCTTGATGGAATCGCCAGTCCATTCGACAACATCTGTATAAATTAGTTCTTGCAAGCTCAATTTTGTGAGATTTGACTTACAAACACCTCCATTCGAGTTGCCAAAAGTGCCCGAGGCTTCATGACTGCTGCATCCTTGATACGTATACTGCCTGGTTCCCTGGAAAACCGAGTTTTCCATGTAGTTGCAGCTGTATGAATCCATCGTGTTCGTCATGTGGGACGAATCATCATTCTTGATCCAGCAGCCATCAGTGGTATGCAAGGTCTGACGGTTATAGTCAAACTTGTTCCAGTTCTCGTAAATGTCCATGTCGCCATGCTTGGGCCAGTTGTTGTAACTGTCGACCCAATCTCCATAGGTCCAGATTGCAGGCCAAGCACCGTCGACAGCCTTGGGAAGATGGGCAATATCAAAGACAAAAAGACCCTTCCCAAAGGAGTCCTTGCTCTCGAGCCTCACACTGCTTCGGCCAAAGTTGTCATTCTCGTCGTAGGGGTTGATGTAGTCGACACCAATGAATGGCAACCCGTTCTTATCGTAGCCCCAAAGACCCAAATCGGCAGCATCTTTGGAGTTGCGGTAGTTGACGAAGCCGCCAGTAGGATCAATATCATATCGATTGGGCAGGCTCGACTCTTTGCTCTGGAGATATTTTCAATTATTTTATTCTCAAACCTGGGGTGTCTTATTTACCTCGAAAAAGTCAAACTTGTCGAAAAAGTTATTGACGCCCCAGTTCTCAACTTGTTGGTAAGTCTTGCTGGTGGCGAGGACTTGGGTGGCGAACAGAGCAGAGCCAGCGACGGCAGAAATGAGCGACGGAGCCATGGCTGATTAGAGATTATTAGAGATTATTATAATGAGTGAATATACTGAAAGCGAATGTACGACGTGCGATACGTCAGAGGACGAGCAAAAAGCTCAATATGGCAATGATCTCTCAAGGATGGGATAAAGATCAGACCATGCAAAATTGTCAAGGGGCCATGGACTATTATCTATATCCCTATAAGGATCGTATGGAGCCATTTGATCCTATCCGTGGAAATAAACCGCGTTTATTATGGTCGAGCGCTATGGCTGCTGACTATTGAGAAAAGAAGCACGCTTATGGATTCAGCTGTACTATAGCCAGCCGCAGCCAGCGCCACTTTGGCCGCTTGCCCTGGCTAATCGTCCGAGTCATGCAAGGCAAATTAGAAATTGTACGGCCATCTGTATTAGTCTTTGATCGCTAGTGACTGGGCTTCTTGGCGACCTAGTTAGGCAGGCTCAGCTCACCACAGTCAATTCCATCTGGCCCGAGAGCCCCCACAGAGGACAAAGACAGTTGCTCCTGAGCCTATTTTGTGGAAAGCGATCACCATCGAACAATCTGGCTTGATGAGTCTAATGTAGTACAATTGAACACCTATCGGACCGCTTGACACGCGGCGTCAATGTGATACCCTGCCTTCTGTCCAAACCTGGCGGCGAAAATATGGTGATGTTTGCAAGATCACTGCGAACCTCGACTGATATGTGGTGTCTACAGACACCACCGCCGCAAAGGAATAGCTCTGTGGCGACTGCAAATGTCTGACTGTCCACGTACCCCGATAGGTACAAATGGAAATCCTCATCATTCCTATATTGCTTCCCGAAAGCCCCGCTCACGGCAGCTCGGATTCGCGTCGAAGGACTTTACCCGTATCGGTTCGCGCTTCTCTGCTGAATGTAGTCCGAATTATCATGAATTCTTCGGGTTGATGCTGCCATGTCCGTGTTTCCATCTTATGGCAATGAGGCTCTGGATGCATTCTCCAGCAGTACCCGTTTTTTCCTGCAGTCCTAGGACATCAAATGACCGTATTCTCTGTTCCAAAAAGAACACAAACTCATATGAACTCGCACGGATGCTGCTGTACCAACGAATAATAATCCGCAAGCGACTATGAATCATTTGTTGCGTACCTATGAGAGTGTGTAAAAGCATACTTTAATAAAAGTCTGTGGCAACCAGGAGAAATCTATATGTTGTACAGGAGCTTATGTGTCTGACTAAGCACTGTAGTTTGTTGTTAGGGATACTGCCAACAAGGTCCCGCCGGACTGACAATAATTTCCTGGAGTGCTCATCGCTGAACGTTGTCATGCTTGTTCAGCCTTCTTGAAAGGCGACCATTGTCATCTACTACCATATTCAACGCGATGAAAGCCGCGTACTCGCTTCTTTGGATGGCCGCGATCATTTCCTCCTGGTGACGGTTGTCTATCGTCAAACCCTGTACGGTAGTCTGATCCTGAGCTCGTTCGTTCTCCAGCTCTTCGATACGGGCTCTCAACACCCGTATGGTATCCATCTGCTCATGGTTCTCTTCAATGAGGTAATCCACACCGCGCCGATATGCGGTCAGTTCCTGGGATGATTCCTCTCTTACTTAGCCGCTGCTCGGCGAACTCTCTTTGAAGTTCGGCTATCTTGGCTTGATCAGCCTCTCGCAACCGACGCTCAGCGGTCAGGTCCGCATCAATTTCGTACGCGGTGCGGTTGGGAACCATGGCGTCTATCTCCTCTATTATAGATTGCGGTTCTTGTTTGATGAAACGACCATCTTCTCCTCGCACTCTCCTTCGTTTGCGGCGGTCTGCGCCACTCTCGTTATCGCCAGCGAGGATCAGGGGGACGAGTGGCTCCTGTCCGTCGTAATCGGGGTCTCGTAGAAACTTCGGAACCGGCATCATCGGAATGCGGGGGGCAAGGCTGATCTTCATAAAGCCTCTGCCCAGCAAAGTCTCAAACTGGGTCCAAGACTGACCAGGATTTGCTCGCTTGTCTGATGATGGTCAATACTTGTCGTTTGTGTGTTCTGGGATTTGATGATCTGGGACTTACACTTCTGCAACATCTCAGAGTTTCCCATATCTCATCCCAGATGCTCCATACGGACAGAGGTGAGGATCTCCTTCCAGGTATCTCTTAGGGCTCTGATATTATCCTCCTCGAGACCAACGCATTCCATGTACTTGCGCTTGAGAATCACCAGCTTGTCGAAGATAATAGTAAGAGCTGTCTTGGCGGAACCGGGCGCAGGAATACCACTGAGAACAACGCAGGATCGAGGATAAACATAGGCTTGTAGGATCTGTTCGACCGCATCGGCCTTTTGTCTCGGATCACTGTCGATGCCGCAGTCCTCTGCAACCTGAGAACTGCAACCTGAGAACAGAAATTCGGTGCGTTGACCATCGCCTTGTGAACCAAGGCCGTACGTGCGATGACTATCAGGTTAATGTGAACGCGACGATCTGTACGAGCGCCACGTGCGTACGGTTCAGGCTGGAGCAGCATTCTGGCTCGCTCGTCCACGGTCTGGAAAAGGCGATCTGTATCGGGCCCCGGGAACATAAAGTCGCTGGGTTTTGCCCGAAAGTTTCGATGCGAGGGCATTATGTTCTCTTGAATTTGCGTCCTGAGCCGAAGCTGCGTTCTGATGGTGGAATGAAGGACGGGGGGAAACAAGAGGAGGCTTCTAATGGGTTGAGGAAGCTCTGATTGAGGTAGGTCCAGGATTGTTCCCTGGCTGGTGCGGCCACAACTGTCTGCGTTTGCAGCTAGGGGAAAAGTCCGATTATTCAACGGGCTCCTGGGACCTAGCTTGGCATCAGATTCCATGTCCGTCCAATCGATCAATCAACCAACACATCCAAAGCTTCAAAATCGGCCTGTACAGACAGGCTACCAGGGCATACCTCCTCATATCTACTCACGATATATTTCCCCGTGTTCAGCCCGGAAGTCGGCTACAGACAATGCCATGTCTAATGCTAATATCTATCGCAACTGTAACGACATGCCTCATGATGCTTCATGGTATAGAGGCAACCGCCCCACCTTGGGCATGTGGCCCCCATTCTATTGGATGGAAACCGCCGGATGTGGCCCACCACCATACTATACTCTGTACCGGCCGGTGTCGATGCAAGACATAATCATGAAGCCTGCAAAATTTTAGTTCTGCAGCTTTGTCAATACATCGAGACCCATACCGTGGCAAGATCTCCGCGGGCCCAATACCGTGAACTTAAGTTGACCGAGCTGTGCCAGTTGTTATCTTGTCAGATCTAGCAACGACCATGGGCTGTGTGTAACATTGAATCAGCTGCATAAGGTCTTTAATCGATATCAACAATTGCGTCTGATAGCTAAATTCAGCTAAACAATATTGGTTTTGTGACGAGAGATTTAATAGCAGAAATCAAGAACCAAAGGGCAACCATTCGAGAGGTTCAGGGCTGGCTCTCAAGATTGAGATTCGCAAGCTTGAGACGGCGCTTGAAAAGAACAATACCACCATCCGCCAGAAAGAGTACGAACTCAAGGAGCTCGCGCGCGACAAGAAGCAGCGCGACGAAAAACACAATACGCTTCAAATGGAATTCGTAGAGCTCGAGCTGCGCAATGATGCTCTGCAATAATGATAGGCGGGCAGGAGACTTGGAAGAAGAAGAAGATCTGGCTGGGGCGCAATTACGAGATGGATTTTGGGCCATCCGAGTTTTTCATGTCACAAGCAAAGATTCATGGCAGTTTGTTGTTTCCAAAGGATCATTTGTCCCGAGTGACAGACATAGTTACGAAAAACAATCAAGACGAATTCTGCTGTTGCTGACTTATAACATTTTGCGTATTTTGAAGGAACAATACGTGAATAATTTTGGGTGCCAGCCCGTCTACCCAGGTGGGTGACCTAGAAGATGTTCAACCCCGCGAGAACCAAAAGGGTTGCCTCAGAAACCTGACTTCCCGGCCTGCACACGCAACAGCCCAAAGACGCACGAGGTTCTAGAGTCAAGCTAATAAGAATATTCTGGACCTTTGAAAATCGAAATTCTTTCACCCAAAATCAGCCAGGCAGTCCTGCCTTTTCCTGCACCACCCCCGGGCAAGTATCACAAGGCACGTATTTTTTCAAATCCCCGAGTAAGTTGCAAATTCGTCCATCCAAGCACTAGACGAAAATACTAAACTAGAGTGTTGTTGAAGCCATCCAGTCCCTCGCGCCATCGCCAAAATACTGTTGCCATGGACTCAGACGCAAACATGGGACGGCGCGCTCGCCACCGCGGTCAGGCTCGCGAGCATTCGGCCCGAGAACGACGACTGGAAACCCAGATTCAGGAGCTCGGCTGCATTTTGATGCAGCTCAAAATCGAGTTGCAGCAGCTGAAGAAGTTGTCCAGATCCCAGGACACTGGAGAAACTACCGAACGTCAAGAGGAGCCACAAGCATCTGAGGTCACCAAACCGATCACGAACCTCCACGCCAAGCAGGATGAACCTCAACAGCCACAAAAGGACAACAGTGAGTCCAGCCGCGAACTTGAAGCCCTTCGAAAGGCGTATGATGAGCTGGTAGTGGAAAATCGCCGAAGAAAGGCTTCGACCAAGAACCTTGGCTGGCAGCTCGAATCTGCCAAGCGTCAACTCAAGAAGCAACGCGCAATCTTGAGCGAGTTTCGCGCCGAGGGAGCCGAGATGAATAAGGAATCCGGTGTTGACGCCTGTCGCGAGGAGTATGACCAGTTGCGGGCTCGATTGGCCTCTCTCGAGCATACGCTCAGCGAGCGCGACGAGACCATCCGAGCTCTAGACGGGACCATCCGAGGTCTGAAGATGGCTACCATCGAGAAGGGTGCCCATGATGATGCGTAATGCTGGGAATACATTTTACGTGGCCCCCAGAAATGGAGATTTCGTGTGCGAGGCGTGCGGGCCCAGAGATTTTCCTGAATGTCGATTCTGCATGGGAGGTAATTCCTCCCGGATCAATAGTTTGACTTTATGGCATTCGTATGACTTTAATATTCCGTCTTCAATACGTGATGTCTATCATGACTTTTCACTTTACAAACATGACTACTGAGCTGAAAACTGGGTGGAAGCAAATAACCATCAACAAAGATTTCGAGAATAAGTCGCCCAGTCGCTGAAGGACGAAAACGGGCGTCTTACCGCCAACGGAGAGATCCTGGGTCAGGAACCGGATAAAGGTGATCGTGATATGGGACTATAACGTGCAAACTTGGAAAACCATGAGAAGAAAGCCGCGAGATGAAATGGGGATGTGACGAGTAGGATGTAGATACGGTACTAGAGATGACAATAAGATAATCTCACGGAAATTGGCAGAAATAGCGACAGAAGCTGTAATTGTTTTGTTCCTGGTTAAGTGGTTTTCTGCGTCTCTACACATAAAAGTTTTACGAATAGTGACACCCAAACATGACATGTCGTTGGTATGCAATCTTCATGACGGTCCAATGTGAAGCTGTGATTGGTCAACTCCATCGAATCTGGCTGGCTCTCCCATTGGCTGGCGAGTTGGTCTCCAGTTCTGTAAGAGACCCCGGAAAAATACCCAGGTACCGAATCTGTAGCGTCGCAGACAGGCGTTAGCGGCCGAGGAAGCCCCACCCATCCCCTTACCTCACTGGACCTACCCCCGAATGGACACTTCAACAAATTCGAGATCCCGATCATCGTAGGAGATTGCGATAGCTTCCCTTGACCGCAATCCCTCGGCGCTGGATATTTCCTTGTCGCGCTCACTTCCACCGCCCGTCTATCTCGAATTCGATGCGCGCCGACCTCGCTGGACCGAGGTAGCCATGCCGCGCCAACACGCTCGATCGTGGGGCCGCATCCTGTCGCTCCTTGCTCTATACATTCTCTTGGTCACCGTGACGGCCTATCAAAAGCTGAACGACGACTTTCTACGAAATGTCACAGTCAACGATGCCGACTTTGATATTCGCAACGGCGGGCTCCTGGCGCCGCTGCTGATCCCTCGAGTCCCCGGTACACCCGGCCAAGTCAAGGCGCAAGAACATTTGGCGGGATTCTTTCGCAAAGAGTTGCCAAAGTGGCAGCTGATATGGCAGAACTCGACCTCGACAACGCCAGCGACTGGCAAGAAGAAGATACCCTTTTCGAACCTGATTGCCAGGAGAGAGCCGCCGTGGACGAAGCCGGGGCAGGCCAATTATCTGACGCTGGTGGCACATTATGACAGCAAGCTCAAGCCAGATGGGTTCATCGGGGCAACCGACAGCGCAGTACCGTGTGCGATATTGCTTCACGTGGCGAGATTCGTCGATCAATACATGCAGCGCATGCACGACGAAATGGTGGCACTCAACGAGCTCGGAGGTTCCGTGGCAATGGATATGGGCGTGCAGATACTACTTCTCGACGGAGAAGAAGCTTTCGTGTCGTGGACAGCCACAGACTCTCTCTACGGCGCGAGAAGTCTGGCAGAAGAGTGGGAGACGAGTTTCAACCCGGCCACTTCCAGTTACAAGACCCCATTGGAGCAGATTAGCATGTTTGTTCTGCTTGACCTGTTGGGTGTAGGCAGCCCCAGCATACCGTCCTACTTTCAGACCACACATTGGGCATATCAAAGCATGTCGAATGTTGAACAGCGGATGCGAGACCTGGATCTGCTGGAGTCACATCCTTCGAGACCGTTTTTGCCCGAAGCCGACAAGACGCCTGATCAGTTCAGAGCAGGTGGAATATCAGATGATCACATCCCTTTCATTACCCGCGGAGTGGATACACTACATCTTATCCCGTCGCCATTTCCAGCGGTATGGCATACTATGAATGATGATGGTGCGCATTTAGATTTGCAAACCGTCAGGGATTGGACCAAGATTGTGACGGCTTTCACGATGGAGTGGCTGGATATGATGGAATTAGTGTCTGAGTGATGTGTAGCTGGTTTCTTTTTTCTTTTTGGAAGCCAGCGTCATGATATCTCGTGCTCAAGACGTATTCTGCTGTCTCTTCGTGATTTTCTGCTTCCGATATTGGCTCATGATAGTGAACACCACGGTGGAAGCACTGAGGATCTTGCATCTTGCTTCCAGCTAGGACTGTTTCCATCAGAAAGTAAAGATGATAGTGCCATGCCACCTGATGCGTAGGAAAATGTCGAATACCTACTCGTCTTTGCAAACTAACAACATTTCAAAAATTGAAGAGAAACCAAATTATTCGAGTCTCTTATAAGGTAACACAAAACCAATAGGATACCACGGCAATAATCCGAGTGAAACCCTCTAGAATGTCTCAGTCAGCTGATGACATGCGAAAGTATTGCTTCCGAAAGGTAACACTACTGATGGAACCCACTGGCAAAGTCTCGCGACATTATCAAAATGATAGGCTACCCGAGCATCTTCTCCATGAATTAAACTTCTCATCATTTGCTAGGCATAGTGACCATGGCTGTGTCAGCACCATGGATCTTTCCATCCCCCGCTTTGAACAACTATCTCGACTACGAGAGAGCTTCTCCAATGGTGTAAAAGATCTACGATGGGCTGTAGGATGACGTTGTGATGATCGCATATAGCAACACCAGAAGACCATCGTGTGGTGGAGGTAAAAATGGTCTCTCATTGGGTTTGAGGGCAGTTACAGCTCTGACGTCAATTGGTAGAAGGGAAGATGTTCACATGGCATATATACTACGATGCCCTATGGTCTGAAGTGCTTTGTTTTATGGCTCTTACCTACACTTCTCTGAAATATCTTGAGAGCAATACAAATATCAAAATGTCAGCAGACGGCCACGGTATTCCAGACAACGCTGCACAAGCGGCACACCAGATCATTGGTCACGCAGACCAGGCACAACATCAAGATGAGCTTGAACGAAAGCGAAGTGGTCTAAATGACCAAGCTCTTGATAACGAGCGTACATTTATGAAGGGTGCAGAAAGACGTGCATCGGTAAGTTTGCCAACGTCGATCCTAGCGGCCGTTGCTCAAGTATGATAGCACGGAGATGTGAGTGGTGTTGGAGACAAGATTAAGAAAACCATGAACAAACTTGTGGGATAGCTAGGTGAAAGCGGTGGTATGATTGTGACTTGTCTATGATATCGGAAGGGTTCTTTGGAAAATACTGTACAAGCAAAATCTTGGTCAAAAAAGAAAAATAACAAATTTCAATCTGCATTTTCCCCTGGCAGAATCTTTAGGATTTACAAATTACAAAGTCCCGTGCATTCAAGTAAACAAGATGTTGTTAATTTACGGATTCAATAGTTGTCGGCTACACCAGCTGTAAAAGCCAGAAATTTGCATGTTGCACAGCATGTCAAAATGTAACTATTTCCAGCACATACTAAGTTTTCATTTCCAATCACTCGAGCGACAGAATGCGAAAGTTGTGCTCAGACCTCGCTACACGCAAGCAGAACAAATCAACACGCATGTCCGCTCAAACTGTAACTGCAGACCCTGCTTTGTCAACGTCAGCATGGGGTACGGAGGTAGAAAGTCTCCGAATAGTCTCATGATGACAGCAGACCAAAGCCCCGACAGCATGCAAGCGACGCCAAAAGAAGCCAACAAAGAATTATACACATGCAAATAGCAACAATGCATGGTGATGCAGAGTCCAAGTATGCAATGCTAACCTCGATCAAGCACTGATCGGCTGCCCTGGACCAAAGGACGCGAAGCAAATAAATTGGCTTCCCAAATTTCCGAGGCGGGGATTTGATTTTGCTACATGTCAACGGGCCATGTCAATAGGCCGAGTCTTGCGGAATGTTCAGAAGGGATGCGAAGAGGATGCCCGAATCCTTGAATGCTTAGTGGCCTGGACTTGGCTGGAAGAAAGATGGGCTGACAAGACGATGCGTTTCCGGAATCCAGTGTTTCAAAACACTGCAAACCCATGAAGCCTGTCCCAGCCTGTCCAAGTCTCCAAAGCAGACCGAGCCATCTCCCATCCATGATCCAGGTTGCCAGCTCGTGGCTTTCCGTGCTATGAACTCGAATCGGGAGTACCTGACAACACTAGGACCACAGTGACGATATTTGAGCGGGCACCTGGCAGGGATGCCTTATTACCATGCTGTACTCCGTAACTCCTGAACATTGTACGATTATTGTGCCATTACCAGCCACTGACAAGGTCTTGACCCTGAAGAAAGCTGTGGCTAGCTAGTAGACGTTGAAATATTATTTTCACTAACCAATACCGAGAAATAGACCAAAAACATCACCAACGGTCAGCCAGAAATCCGCGGTTGACTTTTTTGGGTACTGGCGATCATCTTGCAGCTGAATGTTAGCTGCTACTTTTCACTTTTAGGGGCTCATTAGATAGCGGGCGTAGCGGGTCTCACGGGTGTCATTAGTGTAGAGCTCTCTCAGGACGGACTCTCGGACCCACGCGGTCGCGGGCGGGCGACGGTTTGAATTAACCTAGCCCATACCTCCCAAAAGGTAGCTCTGCACTACCGTCCAACATTTTCCACCTTGTCAGACGACGACTCATCGCGAGCAGGCGGTATCGACATTTCGATCTCGGTTAGATGCGCACGATCTGGTTTTGTCGATTGATTGCTCGAGGATTTTTGTAAAACCTGCCGACTCGACGGTGTACAGTACAAAGGAGCTCCGAGCTTGCGATTCCGCCTTCGACCGCGAAACTACCCCCGAATCGAATCTTGGCCGCGACGGGCATTCACGGGCTTCCCATGAGCAGCCTTAGAGGCGACAATCGCCTGATTTTCAACCGACCTCGAGTACAACGGACACATCGGTCAAGAAACTGATCGTGGCGCTGATTGGGAGCACGCGTGAGACCTGGTGGTCGTGGGCGAGACTCTACGCGGTCTTCGCAGCGCGAGGAGGATATGCAAACAAATAAGGCAAAAGCCGAGGCGCTGGAACGAAAGGCCAAGGTATTTTCACCTGGGAAAAACGTGGTTTAGAACTCGTGCTGATTGTGGCTTTTCTTGGCAGCTTGCCCGGTCGTACCAGGAACTTCTCGAGTAAGAGCTTCGAATACTCACCAAAGGCTGTTCTAACCTCGACTGTAGCGAATTCTCCAACAAGGACCTCAAGAATGTCGGAAATTATGGGCTTGGACAGCTTATTGGCAAAGGCTCTTTCGGAAAGGTTTACCTCGCCAAACACAAGCTTACCAATGGCTCCAAGGTCAGTTGTTCGTACCGAGAGGCTGAACGAAACTGACACCATTAGGTTGTACTCAAATCAGCCAAAAAGGATGACTCCAACTTAGCTCGAGAGATTCACCACCACCGACAATTCGTCCACCCACATATTGCGCGCTTGTACGAGGTGATTGTGACCGAGTCCATGGTATGGTTGGTGTTGGAGTACTGCGCAGGTGAGATGGAAACCCTCAAGAGCTTGGTACAAGTGCTGACTTTTCAGGCGACGAATTGTACAATTACCTCCTCAAGAGTGGTCCGCTGCCTCCCGAAAAGGTACAAAAAACGTTTACTCAGCTTGTAGGAGCCGTGTCTTTTGTACATCAGCAGTCTTGCGTCCATCGAGATCTCAAGCTCGAAAACATCCTCCTTGACAAGCACGAAAATGTCAAGCTCGTCGATTTCGGTTTCACTCGCGAATACGAGGGCAAGGCAAACTATCTACAGACGTTTTGCGGCACCATTTGTTATTCGGCACCAGAGATGCTCAAGGGGGAGAAATATGCAGGAGAAAAGGTCGATGTGTGGAGTTTGGGAGTCATTCTCTATGCGCTCCTATGCGGCGAGCTACCTTTTGACGACGACGACGATAACGTGACGAGAACGAGGATATTGTCGGAAGAGCCACAGTACCCTGAACATTTGCCTGCCGACGCCGTCTCGCTGATGAAGCTACTTTTGTCAAAACGCCCATTGCTGAGACCGACACTGCCAGACATTCTTCAGCACCCATTCTTGTCCGAACACGCACCTCAACAACAAGCTATACTGAAGCTGCGACAAGCTCCACCATTCAGCACGGCCTTAGAAAAGGACTGTCTCGAACGAATGCGGGCTGCTGGTGTAGATATTGACCAAGTCATTGAGAGTGTGTTGGCGCAGAGATGTGACGCCCTTGCAGGTTGGTGGGCTTTGCTTCTCGAAAAGGAGCAGCGCAAAGCCAAGAGAAGAGAAAGGAGACGCAAAGAAAAAGAAGCAGAGAATCGAAACTCGCGAAGGTTTTCTGGTGCATCTAGCAAGCTTGAGCGAATGGCACCGATTCTCGACGAAGATGGCATTCTCAAGGAGCCTCCACTGCCTAGAACGCGTGGAAGAAGCGAGAGGAGAAGCGCGCACTATCCCGCCGACTACAACGTCATGGAATTGCCAAACCTGCCAGAAACTGCCGGCGTCAGCCCTGATACTGATGTACCTCCCACGCCCATTGACAAGGACTCTGTTCGTTCGGTCAGCACGTCTAGGCATCGAAGACCCGTTCCGCCGCCGAAGGAAGGGATTCTCCGGAGTGCGAGATCTAGAGGTTCGACTCTGCACTTGGTGACGACTTCAGATGTTCTCAGCCTGAAACCTCCGGAACAGCCAAACACCAAGATTCGGAGGAAACCGTCCCAGTCGATAACCCATCACTGGAAGAACTGGAAGCATTGGATAGTGGACACTACGCGAAGGCATAAGCCTAGCAAACGAGGAACACAGTCGACGCCGAATCTAGCTGCTGAGAATGAAGCTGCCAAGAACTCCAAGAACCCGAGCCCCCGTCCGCATACCGGCAGACAGCCTACATCTGCTGGAGGACCAGTTACACCGAGCACCCAGACACAGTTTGATACACGATCCAAAGGAAACCCCAGAGCAGAGGGCACTTCTCCCAACACACCTTCGAACCAGAACTTGGCTTTCCCTGGATATCGAATGCCTTCGTCTGCCTCTTACAAACGGCAGTCGCTTTCTCCCGGCCCCATGACGCCTCGATCTAGTGTTCGACGTTCCTCCGCTGGGCTCCGAGGGCGCAAGTCTACGTCGTCATCCCTCAGTTCCATCCGTACGATGCCTCACCATCATCACACCCACTCGAAAGCCTCTTCCACGTCATCCAATGGTTCGATATCTACATCCAAGACGCCACTGGGCTCTGGTCGATCACCACACCACTCGGTCAAGGTGCTTCCCGGAACTCCCACCGGCGCATCTTTTCCCTCCAACATTCGCTTTGCCCGAGGACCGCCGTTGACGTTGAACTTTGGCGAGAGGCTGCCATCATACGAGCAAGCTCCACCTCCCCTGGGAAGCCCTAGCCCGTTCTCTGGCAATCAAGGCTCTTCCATCTTTTTCGCCAAGAGAAAGAAGAACATTTTCAAAGGGCCCATGCTGCAGTTTGGAAACCATAGCCCGGCCCCCGGGACGAGAAAGAGAGACAGTGGCAGTCACTCACGAAACGCCAGTGCTTCAGGCTTGGGGAGAAGGAGTGGAGAAATGCCCATTCAAGAGGAAGACGAAGAGGAAGAGGAAGAAATGAGAGATCAAAGCTTTGATCATCGAGAAGGGGACGAAGAGAGCATCGAAGAAGTGGACCAATTCAGTCCCATTATTCAAGCACCTGGAGAGATGATTGAAGAAATTTACGAGGCGGCAGCTCTAGAAAACGAGACGACCCCGAAGAAGGCGACATTGTAGCGACAAAAGCTGCATGATTGGAGATACCCATGATTTACAGTCGGATTACGAAAGTGGGAGGTGGTGAAGAGCAACAAATACCTGGAAAGAACGCATAGCTTTGTAGATTTGAAAGATCCCTAGAGGATCCCTCATTACGCATTTCTTCGGCGAGGCGCTTGGCGCAAGCGATTTTGAAACTTCTGGTGGTAGTAGAGAGACTTATAAGACAATTTTTAATAAATAGGACAACCAAATGTTGGTTACTGTAAGCATTAGACACTGATCTCCATTATAATCTAGGCCGTTGATACCTCATCATCCGACGTTTTTGCTGGTTTAGAGGACTAACATCAATGGCACGAATCGAGTAGCTGTCAAACTCGGACACCAACAGAGTGTTCCCATCTGGACTCAGCCCAAACTCTCGCGGGAATAGGCCAGTCGGTATTTGAGGATAATTGACCAGCTTTCCTTGAGCAACCGAGTTTGTACTGACCACACTCAACCCGGTTGTCGTATTATCATAGCCCCATCTATTCGAGTCGGCCGTGAGTACGAAATTGCCTACGACTGCCAAAGAGACTGGCGACGTGCCCACCTGGATGCTGCTGACCAAGGCGTCGTTGGCGGTCTCCTCACAATCGAGCTTGTCCGCCTCGTAAACCATGAGAGAGTTGGACTCTCGCGTACTGACCCAGACGTGATCCTCCCCCGTTCCCATGACTATTCGCACCGGATGACACCCTGCCGATACCGTCCACAAGACGGAAGCGCCTGGATTGGTCTTGAGTGTGTCGACGTCCAGAACCGATATGCTGCCCTCTAATAGCCCGCCCAGGCTGTCTGAAAGTCCCGTCATCTCGCTCGTCACGTACAGCTTGGACCCGTCCTTGGAAAACGCCATGCCCACCGTGGCGTACCCCAAGTTGACGAACCCCTGGTACGCCCCCGTGACCAGGCCGGCGGCGCCCTGCGACACCTTCCACACCTCGACGTTGCCCCGGTGGCCGTTGATGACGCTGCCGAACTCCTGCGTCAGGAAGACGTACTGGCTGTCCGGCGTGATGGCCACCATGGCCGAGTAGTTGCCCGCGACGCCGTTGTTGGCCAGGGCCCCGATGACGGAGCTGTTGTACTCCCCGCCCGCGGCCTTTTCGGGGTCGACGACCAGTGCCCCGAAGCCTCCCGCCGCGTACAGCGCTTTTCGGTCAGGCGACAGCACCAGCCCGTGGAAGATGTAGTCGTCCGAGTCCGGGTCGTCGTCGCTCAGGCCGAGGTGGGCCAGGACGGCGCGCGAGGGCGTGATCTGGTATTTCAGCGCCGGCGTCAGTTGGGACATGTCCAGGACGCCGATCGCCCGTCGTATCACTACAAAGGCAATGTCGTCGGTGTAGTACGCGATACCAAAGGGGTGGTGGTCCAGGCTCAGCGCCGAGGTGGAAAAGTTGAGCGCGTCTTGCGCCGGGGCCGTCGTGCCGCATGTCGGGAATGCATTTGATGGTATTATCAGGCTGATGATTAGGACTAGCAGAGCGAGAGACCGCGAGAACGAATGTTCGGTCATGATTGTCGCCAGCGGTATACACGTCCCGTCGACATTAGAGTTATAAGTGCTTGGCTGCTGGCGCAAATTCCAAAAGCAAGCCAGAGCCAGCAGTGGCCACGTCCTCTGGGATATACATGGTGTTGAACATGCTGCCAAACACGGATTCAATCAATGTCCTCAGATAAGGTATTATTGCACGTGCAGCGTTGGGACGTAGTATAAGATAGATCATACAAGTCGGCCAACCCCCACACCCACCGGCAATAAGCATAATCATCGAGTATCGGACGGGTCTTGGCGAATCTGTCAGAGACGAGACAGAGGAGCTCAACCTGCCTATCTCAGAAACCACCGCGACAGGCTGCGACGCGACAGAGTGCTGGAATGGGCTATATGATTACTGGTTGCAGAAAGAACTCGGCTTTTCGGATGTCGGAGCAGATGATAAATAATGCTATCGATAGAATATGCGTGCATGTCGTATTGCTGTGCGGTGATGCTACCCTCGGTGGCCGAGACCGAGAGCCGACGGTCCCTAAAGTCATTCTAGATCATACTGTATGTAGTTTACTCGATTATCACGAGACTGATAAGAGGACATCAGCCTGTGCTACATAGCCTATGTATATATATATGCATGGCTGGTCCAAGGGAGACGATGCTGTGGGCGAGGACCAATACTGCGACGCCAGATTGCCGGATGAGAGTGGTGTACTCGACAGACCGGCAACTGATTCGGGTGTGAATATTCCTCGTGGTAATTGATGCAGTCAAAAAAGATAAATATATTATTATCCTTGGTTTGTTCAATTGCCAGTGAAAGCGGGTTAAAAAGAGATTGGAAAGACAAAAAAAAAAGTGTTGTAACAACTCGTCAGCTGCTACAACGGCGGCACACCCCTCCTGCTGCAAAGCCCAAACGTCTGTTTGACACGCCCACTAGATGTTTCGCGCAATTAGCGCCCACACCCGGGTAGATGCTTTGCTTCTACCTCATGCCTCTTCGGCGATGGCCCAGGTCATGATTTCTTTTTCAGAGTATGGTCGTTTGTATTGTCCTAGCATATGTTCGGGCACACATTTTCGTTCAACCACACCCAGTACATGGCCAGACACATGCCTAGGATCGGGGGGATGTGTCACTACCCTCATTGTATTTTGGGAACGGAGCTGATCATAGATGATGGCCACGAGTCAGTCGCACCAGGCCACTACGCCATGTGCGCAAATGGAACTATCACGGCTGATACTGGGTATTGAAATGTCTCGATCCAAGAAGATATATATACCCTGGCCCCTGTCGTCTGTGCTTTGCGCAAGCCACCTCGAGACTTCAGCTATATGTCCAGCAGCTTGTCTACCACTTCAAAAGCATACGGTACAGATGCGGCAAATCCCTCTCAAAGTTTTCATCCGTCTAGAAATCCTCAATCCTGTATACTTCATAGACGGGCATCTCGTACGGGTGTGTCCTGGCGATCATGTTAGCTGGCTGCTGGCTGCTGGAGCCTGGCTGCGGCCCCGTTGATAAACGCCCGAGCTCGGTATCCTGTCACTCACTTCTTGATCGCCTCGACGGCCTTTCTGGTAACGTCCTCGGAAGCACACATGGTCTCGATGCGCAATTCGTCGAGCCGCTCTAGCTGGCCGACCTGGCCAATGTGCGGGACCGCATCGCCGACCGGTCGGAATTGCCCTGTGCCAGCCGTCGTGAAGCAGACTTCGGCGTAGTTTGGATACTGCCCCGCTCCGACCTTCAGAACGGCGCTCTTTACTGCGTCGGCGGCGGCTGTGGGGACGAAGAAGACGAGCTTGTACTTGGATGCCATGATGATTTATAGTGTTCTTGCAAATTTGACCGTTTTGTACGTACTTTGATTGTGGATGAAAGAGTTACTAAGGATGTCACGGAGGGGAAGAATCTCACAGTCGAGCTGCTCCGAGTTAAATATCTAGATACACGCGGCCTCTCCAAGTTCAGCATCTCGTTGTGTCACAGACATCCCCGCATTTCGGCATACAATCATTTCTATCATTCGCTCTCATGAGTCACACAGCACTAGATATCTATACGAAAAAAGATGTGCCCTTGGTATATGGTAAGTGTTCTTATAAATCGTGCTGGGCGGGGTTGACGATAGCGGGATATACGCGGGATATCCGGGGCTCCCCACATACACCATCCCCAGATCTGACCATCTTTAATGCTAATAACGCTACCAGAGTTCGGCAAAGCTAGACGCAAGTGACGTTCAGCCTGTTTTCTACAATTTCAATACAGAGCTTTCCGCAGATCACCAAGTCTCAGCATGGCGACGTCGAACCTGAAATCTAATCGCTCGGAGGAGGTCCAGGAGGAGCGCTGTTGTTCTTGTTCGGGTTGACCATGCCACCGTCTTCAAAGTAGTATGAAGCCGGGTCGACACTCGATGCTTTGGTGGTGTTGATACCGAAAGCAACCCAGCCAAACAGACCGTCGGCGATACTGTCGCTGAGAAGGGTGTACTGGAACACGGGATCGATGCCGTCGGTCTTGGTCTCGCCCTGCAGAACGTTGTCGTCCTCGTTGGTGGTGACGGCCTGCCAGTTGGTGTTGTATGGCTCGAGGGTCTCCACAGCGTCAATGAGGTTCTGGTCAAAGAAGGTCTGGCCGACGTGGCTGGACCAAACGGCGTTGCCAATGGTGTCGTTGGAGAGGACAGTAGAGTTGGCCGAGTGGACGAGGATGTGGATGTGGTTGGAACGCGAGAGATAGTGACCGGGGAAGATGGTCTCGAACTGCGCGACGCCGTCCTCGTCCGTCTTCTGGATGCCGCGGAGCCAGGTCGTGTCAATGTTGTTGACGTCGGTCTGGTCGCCGTTGCCGCCGGCCACGATGCCAGAGTACACGCCCGTGGCGTTGCAGTGCCACATTTCGACGTAGACGTCGGGAACAGGCTCGCACGTGTCGACGTTGATGACTTGGTAGTCGAGGATTGTGTCGACTCCGGCTTGTTCCTCGGTGATGTTCTCGCGAACGTATTCACCACCGACGTCTGTTTCCATGTGTTAGGATATCGGTGATCATTCGGAGTCTAGGCGCTCATGCTTACAGTATGGGCCCTGGGTTGCTTCAGGACTGAGGAGACAAGAGCCGTTCAGGCCGCTGAAAAGCTCATTCGCAGGAGTGTCCAGAGTATATCCAAAATCGGTAGCGTTGTGGTTCGTAGCGAGAACTGTGCCGAGATCACGCTTCTTGAGGCCGCCTACTTTGGTCAGTATCATACCGCGGTAGGGTATGATGGAGACTCACGCTTGACTCTTGCGTCTTCAAGTTTGGCATGTCGGCGGGCAACATTCTTCCTCTCGACTCCTCGAGCCTTGAGTGACTCTGCGCAATGGGCAAGGTTGGTTCGCTTCACAGAGCTCAGATACTCTTGACGAGCAGCAATCTCCTTGTTGACATCGTGGCCGGGGTGAGCGAGCACTGCAGAACTGGACAAGAGGGTCAAGCCCGAAACAAGACCTGAAGTGAATCGCATATTTCCGACTTGGTTACTGAATACAGAGGTATAGAGCTGTGATCTGTCTCGTCGTCCTTGTTCAACGCCATTTCCTCGCCTCTTATGTGAATTCCTCCCCGGAAATCCGCCGGATCGCCTCTCAGCCAAGTACTCGACTGCCCAGTTGGGAGCATCGTCGTTCGTGAGCACGTCAGCTCCGAGGTCGAATAAATCATGTCGACCCATTAATATGAACGAGCGATGTATCCCAATTCCCGAGTCTGGCAACGTGCGTTGCGGCTCTGCAGGTACAGACCAACGGTTAACGTCGATTATGCATATTTTTGGCGTCGTATAGAACGGGACCAGGGACGGCATCCCACATTCCGTACCTTGGCAGCGACCTTGGCACGAGAGGCCTGTATCCTGGTGTGCGAGGAGGCGGAACAAAATCTACCGTCTGCATTGTCACTGTCCAATGGAAGAATGCCAATTGTCAAACATGTTGGCGGAGGTCGAGAGCCGTACCCAGCGTCCTGCCTAGGACAGCTAGGGCACCGCGTAAGCACTGGCAAGGACCCTGGATTTTATACCCAGCAGTCATCTTGGCGAACCATACTCATGTGACGGCAGGGTAAGTTTACGCGATGAAATCTTACATTGCATTGCTTAAAAATCTTATTTGACTTGTGTAGATTGAGATTGAGACGGAGACGGATATTTAATTGATCAGGTCTACTTGCGCAGCGTCTACTGAAACAAAGTATTCCGTCCGTGACAGTAGTGCGGAGCTCAAAGTCGACCTCCAGACTTGCTGTAGCTGGGTCAAAAACGAATACCGACCGGAATTATGCGAATCTTCTCCTCAGCTGTGAACAAGATCAAAGACTCCTTGGAAAACCGGGC
Source organism: Pestalotiopsis sp. DP-2020a (assembly GCA_018115615.1). Lineage (NCBI taxonomy): Eukaryota > Fungi > Ascomycota > Sordariomycetes > Amphisphaeriales > Sporocadaceae > Pestalotiopsis > Pestalotiopsis sp. DP-2020a. The sequence goes on along the minus strand of JACVEI010000291.1, from coordinate 129,415 downwards.
AAAAATAGGTTTCCCTGACTTTTCGAACAGTTTACTCGCTCCATAACCAAGCAAACCGCCCCCATCGCTGTTTCAAAACATTTTAGTAGGCCAAACGAGATTTGCCGTGTACGTATAAAAGCCTCGTTAAGAAGAACAACGTGAAAACAAAACGACTGTCTCGCTTTCCAAAATATGTGTCCAGCAATCATCATGACCGACTTATACCATTTGTGGACCTAGTATAGCCTAACGTCATCCCCGTAACTCCGTAGCTCAGCTCCACCAAAGCTTTTGGAGCTTCGGAGCTCTGCGACAACAACGCCCCTCCTCCGAGTGTGCAGCGGATTGAGTCAATTTTCAGTCTTTACCGTGTATTCTACTCGAGTCAATTGGGTACAATTCTGACTGTAGCTACCAATTGCCTGCCCAGTACTGTTCGCCCACCATGAGACTACAATCTCAGCTGCCCGCGCTTTTCGGCTCAGGCGTTGCCGCTCAGATATTTGGTGGCTCTTCGCAAACCGTCATCTCGTCCGGTTCCGATTCTGCTCCGCATTATCGCGACACGCTCCTACACCTTCACAAATCTCTCGTCAAAATTCCATCCGTCTCGGGAAACGAAGCAGCCGTGGGACATTTCCTCGCCGACTACCTGACCGATCTCGGCCTCCGAACCGAACTACAAGCCGTGCCTTCAACCAACGCGGCCGACGAAAAGCCAAGATACAATGTGCTCGCATGGCCGACGAAAGCCAAGTCTCCGAGACCCAAAGTGCTCGTCAGCAGTCATATTGATACCGTGCCGCCATTTATCCCATACTCGATATCGGAGGGTGACAAGGTCGACAGCGAAACCGAGATCAGCGGTCGCGGCAGCGTAGATGCCAAGGCGGCTGTTGCAGCGCAGGTGACGGCTCTCTTGGACCTGATCCAGTCCCCAGACCACGATGACTTTCCGGCGGAGGAAGTCATGCTGCTCTATGTAGTCGGCGAAGAGACGATCGGAGACGGCATGCGTTACTTTTCCGACTCCCTCGAGCAGCTCGACCCGAAGCCAAAGTTTGACGCGGCCATCTTTGGCGAGCCGACCGAGGGCAAGCTGGCATGTGGTCACAAAGGCTTCCTGGGATGTACTGTCAAGGCTACGGGCCACGCTGGACACTCGGGATACCCGTGGCTGGGCAAGAGCGCCAACGAGGTGTTGATGCGAGGCCTGGTCAAGATTCTCGACGCGGACCTCGGCAGCAGCGAGAGGCTCGGAAACACGACGGTCAACGTGGGCAAGTTTGAGGGAGGTGTCGCGGCCAACGTCATTCCGGAAAAGGCCGAGGCCAAGATTGCCGTGCGCATCGCCATCGGGCCGCAGGAGACGGGAGCAGTAGTGATCGAGAAGAGAATTCGCGACGTCCTCAAGAGCGTCGACGACGAGGCTTTTGATGTCAGCTGCACCAATGGCTACGGTGCCATCGACTGCAACTGTGAAGTCGGCGGTTTCGAAAACATCACTGTAAACTATGGCACAGATGTCGCAAACCTCAAGGGAGACCATACGAGGTATTTATACGGCCCCGGAACGATTTTCGTTGCTCATGGACCCAACGAGGCACTCAAAGTCAAGGATCTCGAAGCTGCAGTTGAGGGCTACAAAAAGTTGATCTTGCATGCTCTCAAGAATTAGGCGACCTAGGTAGACATTTGACTTTGTATATTTTCAAGGTAGCGCATGGATATCTCAGCAATTACTGGCCTACAGCTTCAGCCCATCTCTCCGGCATGACATTTCGAAAGTCGAATCTGCCGTCTGAACCCTTTGTCACGACGCCCTGTTCCGTCACAACGGCGTCGATCAACTCGGCCGGTGTCACATCGAATGCCGGGTTCCATACATTGATTCTCTGATCAGCAATGGCGACTCTCTCCGTCCGGCTGGTATCGACGCTGCCGTTCTTTGCGACAACAGCTCCACTGATCTGCGTGAGCTCCTCTCGCTTGCGCTCCTCGATCTTGATCTCGGCTCCGGTCTCGGTGTTCAAGTCGATGGACGTCGTAGGCGCTGCCACGATGAACTTGATGCCGTGGTGTCTAGCCAGTACAGCCAGAGCATACGTTCCAACCTTGTTTGCCGTGTCGCCGTTGCGAACCACACGGTCGGCGCCGACAATGACTGCTGCAATATGATCCGACTGCTTTCGTGTGCTGAAGAGTGCGCCTGCCATGGAGTCGGTGATGAGCGTCGAGGGGATATTTTCAAATACCAGCTCGAAAGCAGTCAGGCGGCTACCCTGGTTGTAAGGTCTCGTCTCGGTGCAAAAGGCGTGAACCAACTTGCCCTGCTCGTGGAGTGTTCGAACTATGCCCAGGGCTGTACCGTGACCGGACGTGGCCAGAGATCCAGTGTTGCAGTGTGTGAGAACCGACACCTTTTCGTCCAATGTTGCCACCGGGGCATTCTCGAGCAGCCAAGCGGCACCATGAGCACCGATGGACTTGTTGGTCTCTGTGTCTTTGCGGAAGATTTCCTCGGCCGCTTCAATGTACGCCTCGACAATGTGGTTGCGGTCGGTACCGGCTTCCCGAACGACCTGTTTGAGGTGCGTGATTGCATTGCCCAGGTCCACTGCAGTAGGTCGGGAGTCGTACAGGTAGTCGAGTCTGGAGTCGATGTATGCGATGGTGTCGTAGGGGCCTGTCGAGGCTGGGAGAGCGCCGTTGTGAAGCTCTACAGCATGTCCGAGGGCGGCGACAATGGCAATAGCAGGGGCACCACGTACGCGCATAGATCGGATGCAGTCGAATGCCTCTTCAGAGTTTGTGACGGGATCGTAGTGGTGTTCGTGAGGAAGTCGGAGTTGGTCGAGGACCAGTAGTTCGCCGCGCTGGTAGCGGATCGCTTGAAGAGAGGACATTTTGACGTATGTGTTTAGGAGTATATACAGGCTTCAAATAGCAGACAGAGCAGAAGGAAGATTGACAAGGAGAATATGGAGAAGGAGAATCTCGCAAAAGGTGTTTTCAGCCCAACTATGACACCCGATTATATTCGTCGCAATGGCGGGGCAATTTTTGATTCTGCCATAACCCCACCATCCAAAAATACAGCGCTAGAAGGAGACCCATTTCTGCCAATGGCTGCATCTCGTCCATCGGGGTGAAGCTCCCCAGGGGTCTCAGTGGGCGGGACCACACGCCGTCATGACGCGCTAGCACTTACCTAACTTTAGCTAACCCCTGACATGCCGGCCATCTGCCACCGCCCCTGTCGAAGCTCGACACCGCATAACGACACGATAGCTTCACACACGGCGCATTGTTCAGCACTGGCTGCTATTAGTTCACTTGTTTTTACCGAGCCATGAAGTCATGAAATATAGTGAAAGCTGTTCATGATGGAGCAGCCCTTTTCCACCTCCAAGGTCACTGGTATGTTACATGATACTGGCGCCGGCGCAACTGCTGACATTCTCAAGTCGAGTACTTTGATCCTCATGGTGTCTACAAGCTGCTCGCACCAGGGCTGATACCCAGATTGCCTTTGCGCAACCTTCACTGGCAATCGCATGCCGGTCCTCTTCGATCGATCGATACATTGCACATTGAGCTTGCACCAGAAGGCTCCGTCGACCCCAAACCGATTCTCTCTCCTGATCCCTTCTTTCCAAGTTTCCAACGGCCCGACACTTCGACAGGACCAACAGAAGGAGGTGATGGGTTCCAAACTCAGATTGGTGCTGCTGCGCCAGAACCAGCTCCGAAATCGGCAGCTCCCAATAGTACACCTGCACGCAGGCATCAGATTCCCGGCCTAAGAGCAACACCATACCTCAAGGTGCTACTCGTGCGTTGTGACGATGGCGACTCGTACAAATCAACCGTTCGACAGGAGATTCGTGATTGGGTCAAGGCAAATACCCCATCCAGCGGCACCAAAAAGACCAATGCCGAAAACCACGATGCCTTCGAGTGGCTGATTCTGCACGTCGTGGTGCCAAACACGGCAGCGGCAGCTCAACCTAGAGTGACAGGCAAATCGGAAGCAGCAGCCACGACGGCCGCTTCGAGATGGCGGCCAGGATCTAGCACCCTACTAGAGAAGTTGAGGGCAGACTTCAACTCGAGCAGCAAAGGGGCAACGGACCGGATTGCGCAGATTCGCATTGGCGTTAATGACGTCCCCTATGATATCCTGCCGCGTATCACCAATGCAGTACCGAGCAATTACAAGGAAACGGCCGAGGAGAGCGATGCGGTATGGAACGATCTCATTTCCAAGATTCGCGACCTCATCTTGAGTAGTTTCGACTCGAGAGTCAGCCAATACGAAGAGGATATCAAGGAAAGGGACCAACAACGCAGTCTACCTGGATGGAACTTTTGCACCTTTTTCATCTTGAAAGAAGGTCTAGCGAGAGGTTTCGAAAGTGTAGGGCTTGTCGAAGATGCTCTAGTCGGGTATGACGAGTTGGGCGTGGGCCTCGACATGGCCATCAAGGAACAGGCCGGAGAGTCTGGGACAACTGCCAATGCGCTTCTCAACCATACTCCCGAGCTCAAGGAGGCCGTGATGAAAGCTCTCGCCGATATTGACAAGGAAAACGACGAGGACGAAATTGTCGACATGCAAGCACCCGAGTCGGCACCGAAAGAACCCAAGACGACATATGACGAGATTCCGATTAGCGCAATCAAGAAACCATACCGAGATTTGATTCTAGAGAACAAGGTTTCCGTTTTCGACTTTCGATGTTATATTTTTGCCCGGCAAATTGTTCTCCTACAACGACTCGGCAATGTGTGGTCAAGCAGGGAAGAGTTGCTGGCAAAGTTACGAGAACAGCAAGAGTCGATTATTCATGGTGTTGCGCCAAATGTACCTGCGCCAAAGCATGTCGAAAACGACCAAGAGGATCTTTCCATGTTGGCAGAAATCTGTCGAAGGACGCTTGAATTCATCCCGTCTGTATCTCTGGTGCTGAGGAGCGATCTGCAGGCTGCCTTTACCAAGGATGAAAAGTCGGCGCCGCCTGCTTCTGCCATTGCCGAGATCACCGACAATCTGGTGGCATCTTTTGCATTTTCCATCGCCCAGCAAGTCTTGGCACAAACATCTACAAAGGCCCTGCCTATACCTTCCTCTCCCACGGCACCACTAGACGGTCAGGAACCCAAATCGGCCGTGCCCGAGCCCAAGACCATGATGCACCCAGCTAGGAGCACATCATTACGAGCGGGGCCGACGGGAGCACGTTCGCCAAGTCCCAACGCATTTCCAGGCCCTGGACAAAGCCCGACCGTCACAGAACACCAGGCTGCCAAGACGAAAGCTTTCCTACGAGCTGGCTTGGAAGATCTCGCTGCTCGTAGAGCTGAATTATACACACTTTCTCGGAATATCCTTGAAGAGTCCGGAAAGAAGAGAGGCTGGAGCGACGGATGGGCTCACGTCCCTGTCGTTGGCGAGTCCTCCATGGTGGACTTGGTAGAGATTAGTCTCGATTCTCCTTCTACGCCGACTCCTGATGGTGCCTTGCCGAGAAAGATTGTCTCCATTGCTGGAATCAATAGCAACCTTTTGCGTGCGGCTCTAAGCGACAACAATGACTTTTATAGGCTGTACGAATTGTTGACAGACAAGGCCTTGCGCCATTATACCGTCGCCAGTCACACATACTCGGTTCAAGCCTGCATGGCCGATCTCGCCGTCCTCAAGTACCACAAGGAGGACTACGGTACTGCCGCGTCCTACTTTTGGAGGACGACCCCCTTCTTTGGCGAAAGTGGTTGGAGTCTCTTGGAGCTTTCCATGCTCGTCATGTACTCCAAGTGCTTGAGGGAACTCGACAGAAAAGACGACTATGTGAAAGTCATGTTGAAGCTGCTTTCAAAGGCGGCGGCAGCAGAAAGCGAGCGACAAAAGCAAAAACGCGCATTTCGGATCGGAGAAAAGAAGGATTCGGTCAAGTATCCAGACAATGACGCCATCAAGGGCTTCTTGGACGATCTCTTGTTGGAGACGAAACTGCTCTCTACTGAGATTCGAGCGCCTCTGTCCAGCTTTTTCTCCAGTGTGGAGGTTGACAAGACACCGGAATACCACGCGGGGAGAGACGGTTTCTCGGTCTTTCTGAAATTGAGCAGCCTCTTGGTGGATGAGTTTACTGTGCAAAAAGCAAGCGCACGAATGATTGGACAGACTTCTGGTGCGCAAAAAGAAGTGTGGCTCGAACTGTCTAGTGCTTCAATAGTCAAGCCTGGCTTGAGTAGGCTCAAGCTTGACAGCACGGTAAGTCTCTTACGTCCTTCTTTGCTTCTATTGCTAATCATAACAGATCAACGTTCCTGGTGGCTATGACATTGACAAGATTGAGTTGGTAGCGAACAACCTGTGTCTTCACCTCGACCGCGATGTCAACCGAGACACGGATGATGTTTTGAAGTCTTCTTACATCACCATCTACCAGCGGGCAGATACGCTCGACGTTCGATTGGTCCCTTCGAGTCACATACAGCTCGACAAGAATAATGCCATAGACGTTGAGCTTGATTCTGGCTGGAATGAGCTCAAGAGTGCCCAAGTCAAGGTCAAGGCTGCCACTGCTGGTCTCCGCCTTTTGTCATCGGAAGCCAAGATTGTCGATGCGGAAACTCTAGCCCCGGATTTTGCAAAGCCGCCCGAAGCAGGACTATTCAGCTTTGGTCAAGTTCAACCTAGAACTTCCATCAGAGTCAGGTTTCCCTTTACTGTGGAAAATGACGTCTCCCACGTCTCAGTCAAGATTGAAGTCTCTTACAAGACGGAGCACGGAGAGTTTGTCTTTTCAAAGACCCCGACCATCCCAATCTCACTGGCATTGGGTGTAAATGTGCAGGATATCTTCAAGCACAAGGCGTTAATGTCGCGGTTTACAGTCTCGACAGCCAGCTCAAGCCCCTTGCGTCTATTCAGCAGCGAATTGGTTGGGTCGGAAATCTTTGAAGCCAAGTCTGGTTTACCTCCAACAGACCCAGTTGTCATATTCCCAAGACAACCTGCGAGCTTGCTTTACAAGATTAGGCGGAAAAACGTCAAGGTCAACCCCAAGAGCAGCAAAACGATGTATCTCAAGCTCGAGTATGGCATCATCAAGGATGATATTGCCGAGAGCATCAAAAATTCCATTACTGCTTCTCTCAAGGACAATCCGCTGCAACCATTTGCACGTCTCTTGTTCGCCACGGTCCTGCCACATGTGGAGCGCGAACTTTCGGCCCTGGACTTGGAACGAGCCGCACTACTTGGACGTATACCTACCGGATTTCTTTCTTCCATTGAATGGATTCCTCAGCTAAGAGGTCTCGGACTTGATCAGAACGGTCAAGACCTGGCAGTGCCGCTGAATGCATTTCTGCAATCGTGGTTGTCGGAAAATCCGACACTTGCCTTGCAGACATCACCCGCAGACGTTGATCTGAAATCCATCTTGATCCCCGTCGACGTTCCAAGCATGGTGATAGTACACACTGCCGATATCCGATTGCAACCACAGGCCTCACCAATAGTACCTGGCTCGAATAGTCGAGACTTGCCTACCCTGAGGACGAATCAGCTCGCTCCTGCAACACTACATCTGACATGGACTCGCCTTTGGGATACGTCTACTCCAGTCAACGAGATGCAAGATATGGAGTTTTCATATGATGTGACTGCTCCTGCTGAAGCCTGGCTCATTGGTGGTCGAAGAAAGGGACATTTTGTTATCCCTGCTCCATCTACAGCCGACGGTTTGAGCAGCACCGCAGAGACGGAAGCAGATATTCCCCTTCTTCTCATTCCCCAGAGGGAGGGATATCTACCATTTCCGAACGTCGAAATCAGGGAGGTCCGACCATTTGGACCTATGGATCCGGTATCTGGAAATAGCAGTGGCGGCGTCACCCCCGTCGATGGTGATAGTGGACTTTGTGAAACCGATTTGAGGAACCTGGGAGAAGCCGTCAAGGTGATTTCGGATCGGGAGCAAATTACCCTGAGCCTGGATGCGAGTGGGCCAGGTGGTGGACCGCTCGTCTTGGGTGTCCAAGCCAGAGGTGAGGCCGGACGGGTTGGCGTGTAACGAATTCTACAAATGGACGGCAAGAGACGGATGGAACGACATTTATACAACAATCAAAACAATTATTCAGTTCTCGACCTTTTGCCGGATCGGTTCCCAAATATGATCTTGATACACGTCTACTCTGGTATAGGATGCTGATCAGCAGAAACTCCAGCCTTCCACCTGAACGACGCAGCGACGTGCTCATCTAGAGGCCCCTTTTGACCTTGCTTTTGGTAAAAGTTTTCCCTATAGGTACCCTTTTCGACGGCATAATCATCCCAGAAGAGACCTCTCTTCTTCAACTCGGGCAGAAGCAGTTCGATAATGTCCTTGAAAGATTGAGGGAAGAGCGCGTATGCCTGTGATTGTCAGCACTAGTGAGATACGAGAGCATAGGCGGGCCACTTACAAAGTTGAATCCGTCAATGTCGGCCTCCTTGATCCAGACTTCGAGTCCATCCGCCACTTGTTCTGCTGTACCGACAAAAATGGGCCCGTTTCCGCCAATGCTGACGTGCTCGGCAATGGTGTGCTTGGTCCACTTTGATGTCCCTGGGGCGAACCGGGCATACGCTTCTACTGTCGACTTGACCGCATTGCTCTCGACGTGGCGAAGCTCCTCATCATCGCCATACTGGCTCAAGTCGATGCCTGTCCAGCCGCCAAAGAGAGCGAGCGCACCCTCGTGCGAGGCGTAACGTCGGAAATCCTTGAGCTTCGCCTGGGCCTCCTCAGTCGTCTTGCCGAGGATCGGCGTGACCAGAGCCAGCACCTTGAGGTTGGAAGGATCACGACCGAATTCTATCTTGGCCAGCTCTCTCACCTCGGCGATACTCTTGGCGCAGACCTGCGGAGCATGGGCAGAGACAAAGATGGCCTCGGCGTGCTGGGCGGCAAATATTTTTCCGGCCTTGGACGTACCGGCTTGCAGGAGAAGAGGTGTCCTCTGCGGGCTGGGCTGTACAATGTGCGGACCAGGCACATTGAAGAATTTGCCCTCGTGGTTGATCTGTCGTACTAGATCCGGCTGCGTGTAGATGCCCTTTTCGCGGTCGAGCTTGACAGCATCATCTCTCCAGGACGACTCGAAGAGTTTATACATGACTTTGATGTACTCTTCTGCTTGGGCATAGCGATCGTCGTGCTAAACACTATTAGCAAGGACAGCCACCTGCGTCGAGGAACATACCTGTGGCTGTTCTGTTCGGCCCATGTTGCGGGCAGCCGAATCGAGGTAACTCGTCACAATCTGGAAAGTCAGCATATGACCAATGTGCTGGAAAAGTGGTACCAACATTCCATCCCAGGCGTCCATTGGTCAAGTGGTCAACAGTCGACAATCTTCTGGCTAGATGATACGGCTCTTCATACGTCGTGGAAACCGTTACACCAAATCCTATCGATTTGGTCGCAGCTGCCATGGCCGATACAACCGCCAGAGGTTCGTTCACTGGCCATTGAGCTCCGGAAATCTTGGCGGGATCGAGAGATTTGCTATACACATCATAGCCGCCTAGTACTGTCAGCAAAAGTCCACCATTTACCGGAAATACAACTTACCAAGCACGTCTGCAATGAAGATGCCATGGAATTTGGCTTCTTCCAAAATCTTTGCCAGCTCGACCCAGTGAGACACCTCGTTGAAACGCCAGGATTGGTCATCGGGATGTCTCCAAAGTCCTGGAGACTGATGACCGCTGCCTACAATGAAAATGAGCTCATCTGGGAACCAAATCACAACATTCATCGAGTTACTTACACATTTCAACGAAAGCATTGATGACGAGGTTCTTCTTGGGCCCCTCGGCCTGAATGGAGTCCGACATGGTGTATTGACACTTGAGTGAGAAATTTCGATATTCTGACTGACAGTCTGGAAGAATCTGAAAAGAGCGAATCGAACAATCACAAGTTTGCCTTTTTCTTGATTCTAATCATCATGCTTGCTTGGCATGTTCGCAACCGAACATGCTTACGGCGCATCTCATCGCTTCCGCGGATCACGCAACACCAGCAATGATCACGCAATGCCGATGCGGGGTTGCGACTGCACGGTAGATCGGCGCTGCGATACCAAAGAAACCAGAAATCAAAAACACATGCTTGATGCTGCATTAGAAATGGATCCTGATCGGTTGGTGCGTGTATAATGTCTCTGATGGAGCCACATGCCTAGAGAGAATCCAGACAGGTTCTTGGTGGTCTACGATGGCGTCAACAACCCGGCTCCGGGGTACGCCGCTATCCCTACACATTCTAAGCGAGAAGGTATACCAACTGGTATACTCGAAATTGACAATTAAAGGCTCTGCCAATTCACGGGCCTTGATATCTCGTGATTCGAATCCACCATCGACTTCCGATGTAGGTATACGTCTGCATAGTATACTCCAAACGGCAGTTTTCGCGGCAACCTCGGTACTGTCATTAACCCGACACATTTTCTCTTGGCGTTCACGAAACCTGCGCGACTTTCTCCTCTGAAGGGTTGTAGGATGCATCTTCCGTGTACCGATCGTACTTGTAAGCCGACCCAGTGTGGTCGTCACGCAGTCCGCTCTGCCCCTTGCCGTAGATCCTCTCCCTTGCCGTCAGGCCCTCGTCGGCGTCTTCCAGCTCGGGGTAGATGCCCCGGCGCCTCAGCTCGGGGATGAGCAGCTCGACGACGTCCTCGAACGTTCCCGGTGTCGTGACGTAGCCGATATTAAACCCGTCGAGGTCGGCCTCCTTGATCCAGCGCACCATGTCGTCGGCGACGGTCTGCGGGCTGCCTATGCCCACGGGGCCCAGGCCTCCTATGGCCGCCTTCTCGGCAATGACCCGCGGCGTCCATTTGGGCACCTGCTCGCTCGTCGTCGTGAAGGCGTCCAGCATGCTGCGGACCTTGTGCGCCTCGGCCGAGTCCGCCGCCGTGACCTCCTGGTCGATCGGGATCTTGGACAGGTCGATGCCCGTCCACCCGCTGACCAGGACCAGGCCGCCGATCGTCGACGCGTGTTTCTTGAGCTCCTCGTACTTGGCCTGCGCCTCCTCGTCGGTGCGGCCGAGGATGGGCGTGTACGTCCCGAAGAACTTGACGGACCGGGGGTCGCGGCCCTGTGCCTCGGCGAGCTCTCTAATTTTCTGTACCTTGGGGCGTAGCACGGTGGGCGAGTGCGAAGATACGAAAATGCCTTCTGCGTGGCTGGCTGCGAATTCCGATCCAGCTGCCGACGTCCCAGCTTGGAACAGGAACGGCGTTCTCTGAGGCGAAGGGTCCACAATATGGCGAGAATCGAGATTGTAGTACTTGCCGTGATGCTTGATGGTCCTGATCTTGTCCGGGTCCGCGTAGCTGTCGTTTTCGGGGTCGGGAGAAATGGCGTCGTCGGCCCACGAGCCTTCCCACAGCCTAGAAATATATTAGCGGGTGTGTTGTCGCCGTTTTCATTGCTTTGGCCTACTTGTACAGCACGCGAAGGTATTCGTCAGCCTGACGGTATCGCTCGTCATGCTCAATGGGGTTTTCTAGTCCAATCGCTTTGAACGCTGCCTTTTTCCACGACGTGACAATATTCCAGCCGAAGCGACCCTGGGTAAAGTGGTCGAGACTGGAAAATCTCTTTGCCAGGAGAAACGGCGGCTCAAAAGATGTAGAGGCAGTAATGGCGAAGCTCAAATTCTTGGTGACGGCTGCCATTGCCGAGATGGGCTTGAAAAAAATTAGAACAGTTCAAATAAGGGTATTCGACAACTCACAATCGTAGGATCCGTCATGGGCCATTGCGCGGCTCTCCGAATACAATTATCCAGGCTCTGTTCGTACGTGTCATAGCCTCCGTACGTGTCTGCCAGGAACAAGGCGTTGAAACCGCCACTCTCCAGCAGCTTGGCGAGTTCTATCCAGTATTCTAGCTTTCGTTTTGTTGCGGATTTGTCTCCAGGGTTCTGGAAAATGTCAGAATGTTACTTGTTGGGTCATGGAGATGTGACTGACCTTCCATTGTCCCGGGGAAAGATGTCCCACTGTGGACATGTCAAAGGCATTCAGGAATATCTGTTTCTTGCCATTTCCCAGGACATCATTGTCAGCGGCCGCTGGGACCTGTGTCTCTCTAATTGTGTCTCCCATTTCGGAATAATGAAAAATCAGTCAACATCTGGCTGCTATTCCCACGGTTACATGGGATCAACCACATATGTATAACCTTGCGTGCTCGGTTGACCCCACAGTTCTGGAGATATACCGGACGCACCGTGATCATGCACGAGTATGATACCATACTCGAGGGGCGGGGCAGGTCCTATAGGATGAGCCGTCTGGCGTGATAGTCCCCCACAATGCCACCATAAATCTGTCTGCGTTTGGTCTATGGTCGGGCTGCTTCCGACTGATAACTACGTATGGAGTGGTGGGCGAGCGGCTCGGGTCACTTGTTCCTGTTGTGCATAAATCGACTTGTTACGCTGCAATGTCACCATGGTATCCAAAAGCACGACGATGATGACACGATTTTGACGAAAAGGGTCTATTGGGGGAAAACTGCATCTGTATAGCCAAGGTATCTGCTCGGAAATGTTTCTACAGTGCTTCTATATGCCATAGAATAATCCAGGTTTGCCAAAGTTCCCGAATCCGCGTGGTCGCGACTGTATATACAGAATAGTAGCCTACTCGCTGGTGCCATCAATCCGTGTAGTTTGTACCGCCTTACTCCCATCATGTCCCGTATTGGCTTCCTCCGATACGGTCGAAACCGAATCATTCGACCTGGCCTCCTTCCGGTTGACATAGGCCCTGAGCGCGTGCGTGGCGGGGATCAAAACCACGGCGCAGGCAAAGCAGAACGCGAAACCCTTGAGATACCGCGGCGCCTCGACGGTGGGAAAGACGAGCAGCGGCGTCCAGGCCGTCGTGGACTGCGAGATGGCGTTCATCAGGACCAAAGTAAAGGACCGCTCCGCCGGGTTCCCGCGCAGCTGCGTGTTGACCCAGCCGTGCAGGACGCTCGACATGGCGACGGACGCGTAGATGGTCGAGAAGGCGAACCATTTCGCCGCCTCGGGCACGTCCCAGATGACGAGGATGAGCAGGCCCAGGGCGTTCCAGCCCGTAGCCAGAGTGATGGCCCACGCCGGGCCGAGGAAGAGGTCTGATGAGAAACACACAAACAGGGTGTAAAATATGCCCAGAGCAGGCGCAATGGTGCCCAGCTCATTAACGTGTGCGGTTGAATACCGACCGAGACTCTTGATCCAGAGCAAAAAGGCGCCGGCAGAAGTGTGAATTCCCGCGTTCCAAAAGAGAACATCGACGGCAATGATGGCCCAAAAGTGCGGACTGAGCAGCACCTTTTTCGCTGTAGCCAGGGTCACCGAGCCTCGGGCGCTGTGGCCTGCACGCTTGAGCCTCTCAATGCTGAGGTCAATGTCGCGTTGTTTGAGGACCCATCGGTTTGGTTGCTGAGGAGTCCCCGGGATCAGAAAGTAGCCTAAAAGGCCGATTGGGATCGTGATGATCGCGCAGATGATGTACATCCATCTCCAGCCGGCGAGACCATTGACGCCGTCGAGTCTTGTAGAAGCGCCGGCTTGGATGAGACCAGCCGTCAGGGTGCCCAGGGAGAGACCGACGTAGAAGACGCCACCTCGGCGGGCAATCTCGTCTCCTCGGTACCATGAGCCTGGATGATGTTAGTCGTAAGAAGTTCAATATTCGAGGACTCAGCCTACCAAAAACGTAGTGTATCGCGGGAAAGAAGGCGGCCTGGTCATGTCAGCAACCTGTTTAGGAGTATAGTCGAGCATAACCTACCTCGAACCACCCCACGAGAAACCGATAGGCAGCGAGCTCGGCAAAAGAGTGTGCTCGATACTGTAGGAGAGTGAAGACGCCCCAAGCCACGTCCATAATGGGGATCAACCAATACATAGGGACGTGAGTAAAGAGCCAGAGAAACGGAAGTTGACCAACAACCGCTCCGACGACGTATAATGTCTGCAGCTGGACCAGCTCATTCCCATAGAAGCCCAGTTCCTCTTTCAAGCCGGCGACGTAGGCATTATCTGTGTTTGTTAGGAGTGTTTTACTAAAAGGTCTTGTCTAAACGTACTCAAATTGGCTTGGTCAATGTATTTTACCCAATACTAAACAAATTGTTAGCATAGGCCGAGAAGTAAACAGCATTAAAGCATCAGTGGAAGAGGCACTTACGGATAAAACCGCATAAGGAACAAACAGTAAGTCAAGCTTTAGAATGAGCTTTCGTTCTTCGTTGGAATCCAAATCGGAATACCATTGGACATGCCACCATTTTTTACGTGGCTGAACCTGGACAGACATTTTTTCAATCGGAAATGAAATTTGCTGTCAAGACTGCCTGTTTACTAGACAAATGATTGAGCACGAGAGACGAATTACACACCGCAGATGCCCTCATATATAAACTTGGTGTTGTGCTACTGCAGGCATCTTGTTGACTACATGTGAGTCGGCCCCTTTTGTTCGAATCCCTACTCGGTGCCCATTTCAGCTCTTGGTAGTCCGACTTTGGATGGACGAGTGCCAGTATACGAAGGCAGGACCGTGGCACTCGCACTAGTTACGAAACCAGGGATTTTTGACGATTGGAAACAAATTGGTCCTCTTTTGCACGATTTCTTCCCATCCATCTCCAATAGTGAAAGTCTTGGAAAAGCCGACCTAGTGCCCGGCGCGGTTGCGCAACATGGTGTAATGGAGGGGCCATGATCACGTCTTCAGTGGGGTGAGCACGCCATCAATGATAACGCAAAGCCCCCGGACCAGAGGATTGGCATACTAACCAGCATGGTGTCGCAATTGCCGCGATCGGGTTCGGAATTGGAGATTAATGATAGGCCGGGCTGGTTTGCTATAAAGCAAGTACAGTCGTATAGCTTCATCTTGTCATTCCACACTTGCGAGGTATCCGCGCCAAGACTTTTCATATATGCTACGACAGCCACAATGACGGCCGAAGGGATTGCGTCGGAAGGCGTTCAAGCTACTTCTGGTGATAATGTGAAGGATGTCGTTGAGCCTCTTTTGAAAGAGCCGCAGGCAGAACCGGCGTCGACACAGCATAAATATCACCTCCCGGAAATCTCTCTCGTCGACCGCTACATTGATGAACCGCGAAAGCTGAGAGTGGCCGTCGTTGGCGCCGGACTCTCCGGTGTCCTTGCCGGTGTCCTTCTGCCAGCCA
Source organism: Pestalotiopsis sp. DP-2020a (assembly GCA_018115615.1). Taxonomy (NCBI): domain Eukaryota; kingdom Fungi; phylum Ascomycota; class Sordariomycetes; order Amphisphaeriales; family Sporocadaceae; genus Pestalotiopsis; species Pestalotiopsis sp. DP-2020a. The sequence continues at coordinate 114,153 of JACVEI010000291.1, read as the reverse complement.
AGGTCCCAAATATCGAGTTGACGATATTCGAAAAGAATGCCGATGTCGTGAGTATCTCTAGCCATTTTATGCTACTCCCACTGACAAATCCAGGGCGGAACGTGGTTTGAAAATGTGTATCCGGGCGTCAGATGCGACGTACCAGCCCATGTGTATCAGTCCTCTTTTGAGCCAAATACGCAGTGGACGGAAGAGTTTGCACAAGGGCCCGAGATCCGCGACTATTGGACTAGAGTTGCCAGAAAGTACGACGTGTACAAGTACTTGAAGCTCTCTCAGCGTGTCGAAGAGGCGCAATGGGACGAGGAGCGGTCGTTGTGGCTTGTCAAGGTGCACAATCTGGCCACGGGCGAGGTATACACCCACGAGGCGGACTTTTTGATCACAGCGCTTGGAAGGTTCAACGCCTGGAAGCTTCCCGACTACCCTGGTATCAAGGATTTCAAGGGCGTCCTCAGACATGCCTCGAACTGGGACCCCAATTTCGACCCAACCGGAAAAAAGGTGGCTGTGATTGGAAATGGCGCCTCTGGGATCCAGCTGGTTTCCAACATTCAACCTCGCGTCGCCCATCTTGATCACTACGCCAGGAACAAGACGTGGATCGCAGCCTCCTTTTCTGGCGACGCCACATCCATCAAGCCGATACCCATCTCCGAAGAGCTCAGAGAAATCTTCAAGAAGGATCCCGAGGCATACTTGAAGTACCGGAAAAGTTTCGAAGAGAAATATTTCCGCGGCTTTGACAGCTGGCTCCGGGGCTCAGAAAGTAACGACAAGTCCAGGGCTGACTTTATCAAGCTGATCGAGGAGAGGGTGGCAAAGAAGCCTGAGCTGATCAAGAACCTCATTCCCGACTTTTCTCCACATTGTCGCCGATTGACTCCTGGGCCAGGCTACTTTGAGGCCATTACCGAAGACAATGTCGACTACATTCAGACCCACATCAAGCAGTTCACAGAGACGGGTATTGAGACAGTCGACGGAAAACGTCGGGAGGTTGACGCGATATTCTGTGCCACGGGAGCAAATGTGGACGCTGTTCCCCCGTTTAGCATCATCTCCAATGGAAAGGATCTGAGAGAACTGTATTCCGACGATGGCGGGTACGGCTTTCCCTACACGTATATCGGGACTTCGACGCCCGGCTTCAAGAATCTGCTGTTTATCCTCGGACCCAGCGGTTCTGGCCGTTCGGGTACTGTCCCTCACAGCGTCGAGACGCAGGTGACGTACTATGCGAAGATACTTCGCAAAGTCGGCCGCGAGGGCATCAAGTCGATTCAGCCGTCCAAGAAGGCAGCAGATGACTTTGTCCAGTATTCCGACGCCTTTTGGAAGACAACGGTGCTGTCGGAAAATTGCAGCTCCTGGTACAATGGGGGCAAGCCCGGGGCGAGAATCCACGGTTTATGGCCTGGAAGTGCCAGTCTCGTTGCCATCATTTCCAGGGATCCCCGGTGGGAAGACTTTGAGTATGAATATCTTTCTGATACTGGCAACCGGCTTGCGTGGTACTTCGGAAAGGGTTGCACCAAGGCGGAACGCGACTTGGATAGGGATATCACGTCGTATTTGAAGCTTCCTCAAGATATAAATCTGAAGGATTTGCACGAGCAGTGGTGGGATATTCCATAGTCGTTCTGATTGAATTCATTGGTCTTCTAAATTCATCTTCGCTAATAGTCAGCTGATGGTGTGAGAATTGACCTACCAATGAGTGACATGCATTATTCCGTCTTTTCAGCAGCTTTTTGAACCCTTTGGAGTATCTCCTTTCTTCCAATGGCAACTCTGCCGGCCGCTTCCCTTCCAATACACAGCCTGACATCGAAATAGCCAAGTCCGGCCTCCTTTTCATCGCCTGCCATGGTGGCTAGGGCAGCCAGCCCAAGGTATGAATGATACACATCCGGGGGTTTTCCGGCATTCTTTCCAAAGCCACCAATGAGATGTTGTGTCTTTTCGAGCAGGAATTTCTTTCCAGAGGTCTGGTCCACCTTGGTCGGTCCGTCGAATGCATTGCTGAGCAGGTCCAAAGCCCCAGCCACCCACCAAGTATAACAGGTATCGGGAATCTTGTTGGGTCGACCACTAAAGCCGGCGAGGGACGGCTCCTCGAGGGTCAATGAGGCGAGATCAGGCAGAGGCGGCGCGTCCTCGTCCTCGTCGTCTGCTTGTTCAATGTAGGCAAACTGGCGAGAAACGAGATAATGCACCAGAGCTGGAATATTCGGTATACCCGCTCTCAAGTACTTGTTCGGGTCGTCCTTGTTTTCTGCAGTGACATCCAATACCGACAGGGCAGCCACTGCACAGTAGGAATACCCTGCGTGGCTTTCACCCATGGAGCTCTCGGCAATACCTCCGTCAAACGTTTGACTCTGCTTGATGTGATTGACAAACTTGTCCACGTCGAAATCGAGTTCCGGTCCTGCTTGGTCGCCTCCCAGCACCCAACGAATGACGGCGGCCATGTAGGCATATCGCATATCTCGACCTCCGCCAATGGTGCCGTTGGGTTTGAGAATTTCACCGAAACTTCCATCTTCCCTCTGCAAATTCTTGAGCCATCGTAATGTGGCGACCCTGTTGACCTTGAGGTAAATGTCGGGCCCTTCTCCATCTTCCGCCACAATGGCCAGTAGCATCAGCCCAAAATACGTTGCTGCAATATTGGCATTTTCTGGGTCGACCACGGGCCCATTAGGAAGCAGATCCGCCGGTAACACATGCTGAGGACTTCCACAGAAGCCACCGCCTCGGTGTTGCAAAGACAAGACCCATTCGCGTAGTTGCCGCCTGTCCTTTGGAGTGAGGAGAGATGACGGCGGTGATTTTGGGTCTGGGGGGGCCGTATAGGAGGACGGCGAAGAGAGAATATCCAGACCAGCTACGATGAAGTATCCAAGACTAAGCCTGCTGCTGTCATTTGCTGTATAGTGGTGTGGGAGAATGCCACCGTAGCATCGCTTGAAGTAACGAATGTGGCGCGCCGTGTCGAGCTCCATGGTGAAGGTATTCGGCCGAGTTCACGACTCAAACGCCGCGGGGCCGACAGAGACCGGTGATGACCCGGATGAGGCCTGACAACCTCGACCGGAGCGGTGAAGAGTACTGTAAGCTGGTATGTCCGATATTGATCTTCTTTACTTTTGCTGCACAGGCACAAGCTTGCCGATAATTGGTTGCTCGAGCTTCCGTCCAAACTCTGGGATGCCCCGCCATTGTCGTCGCTACCTCCAGCCGACTCCAGGCAGCTAACGCTTCTACCTAGTCCAGCGGCTGCATCCACTAGTGCAACCGTGATAAGGCACAAGACCCCGCGATAAGACGGCAGCTAAAGCCTTACATTGCAACAAGGCAGCCCGAAGACGCCCCTTGTGACGCGACGGACAACCTTTTTGCTTGGTCCCTGAAAGTCAACCCAGCCATAACCAGCCAGCTCAGCCAGCTCACTTTTCTTGAGTCAGGTCTTTTGAACCCGTGTCTCTTTCGGGGCAGACAAACACGCACAGCACGGCTCTTCGCCCATCCCGCTCCTTCTCCTAGCTTGGGCGCCTTCCCCGGATTTGCACAAGTCATCTTTCTGCAGCTTGGCGATCCTGTCGAAATCCTACACTAGAAAACGATCACGTTCTAGGACTAGGACCCTGGTTTCAGCATACATAACCCTCCCGGGACGTCAAACTCGTGATACTCCGGGTCTTTCGTACATGATACACGACTTTCGGGAACTCTCGGCTGCTTGAGCAAGAGCAGAGCATTCACCATGGCTCTCATCTCGGCCAAGACGATCCTCACTTCGCTATGCCTCTTCCACATCACCCTGGGCTACTTCTTCTTTACTAGCCCGCGGTCGATTGCCGATCAGACGCTGGTGTATATCCTGGGCGAGGCCATGGGCATGGTCAGTCAACCCCGCCGTCGTCTACTACTTTAAAGAAGAAGCTGCTAACACGTTCTCTTCCACAGCCTCAAACCACCTCCTTCAACATCCCTTCGCCCTCGACCTCGCTCCTAGCCCTCGTCCTCTTCGTGTTTGGTCTCTCGGACCTCCTGACGCTCTCTCTCCCCGAGGAGATCTGGCTCGTGCACCACTGGTCCGCCCAGGCACCCCTTCGAGTCTTGCTCTTCAGCTTCCTCACCGTCATCACGTTCCTCACTACGCCACGCTCCAGCCGTATGGGCTCGGGCAGACCCATCGCTCTGCGCGGCTCTCACCAGGAAGGAGGCGGCTGGGATGGTCTACGAAACCGCGTCTTCTTTACCCTTGCTTTCTTCGAGATGATGAGCTGGTTCTGGGTCTGGGTCACTCTGAGGGAGGAGACGAGAAGCTTTGTCGTCAGAAAGAGGAGGAGAAGCTCGACTACGGCGAGGGGGTGAAGATTACATTGGGATCGGGATCAAAATGGACACTAGAGGCATTGGCAATGTCTTTTGGTGGCTTGTACCTCTCTGTGGTTGGAAAAAAGACCTGGGCGTCATGCGCGATGGGAGACAAGATGGCAGATTGAAAGTGTGATACCCTTTTTCTTTTATGCTACTTTTCATGAACATTCAAGTCTTATTCCGTGTCCTTTTTTTCTCCATTCTTGAATATGCTATGCGGATACCTCTGATTCTGGCTTTTACCACTCTAGGACTACCTAACCTAAACTCCTGCCTTGTAACCAATTCTGTAATCTATCGTTGAACATGCTATGCCAACTCGAAGATCAAACCAACGATGGACTCGCATCAAGCGCTTCAATCAAGCTTGACTGTCGACCATCCCTGTGCCATCGACTGCCAGTCTTTCTGCATACGGTCCAAAGTGCGCTTGATGCCCTCTTGAAGACCGCAGGCTCGGAATATCGTGCTCCCCCAGTCAACGTTTTCGTAACCGTCCGGTACCTCTTGCACGGGTTTCTTCCCAGTCGCTACATCTCCAAACATATACCCGGTGATGTTCTCAATCAAGCCGGGAGCGTTGGCGACATCATTGAGGGTCTCGATCTGATACTTGACAAATGTCGTGGCACCTGCGATCGAGGTCTTCAGTGGTTTGCACTCCTCCAATATCCACTTGGGGGCGTCTTTTGAGGCAGCGACAGTCTGCTCCAAGTAGCTCAGTGTCATCTTGACAGCCTGGAGAGATTCTCGGAGCATACCCAACGGGTGGAGACAAATGACCTGACTAAGGATGGCCAGTTCTTCCGGGACCTTCTCGGGAGCTTCTTGAAGGATACCACGTTGATTTAGCATCTCAATACTTATGTCCGTGACGAGACCTGTGAGGCGAGAGGGCCGTTTCGAGTTCTTTTCCCAAGTCTTCTGCGAGGTACAGAGAACGATGAGGTCCGCGAGGTCGTGAATGATGGCGAAATACGATCCTTCAGCGCTGGTCATGGGGCAAGAGCCTCCGAGGAGGTTCTTGAGCTGCTGTCCCCAATCATCTTGAAGCCTAGTCGCTACTTCCAACACGACGTGACGATAGTTATCGGCAGTGAATGCTGGCTTGCTTGGCTTGTAATCCTTGGGGTTCTTGGAGGAGATCACACAGAGGAAGTCCTCGACATGCAGTGACATGCTTGCGCGTTGAGGCTGTTTGCTGTTAGCATGACTTTACCCGAAACCAAGCAATACAACATACCGAAAGAAGCGGGCCAATGCTAATGGCCTCGGCCAGATGGGCAGGTGCCTCTTCAAGGTTGGGCAAGGCAGCACAGTCGAGGTTGAGGTTGAGGGGAGCTTCCTGCATCTGAACTAAACGGCTGTCAGTGATCTGCGAGTATATTGATCGTTCAAGACTTACTAAGAACCTGATCAAAATGCACATCGGCCAAGTACCTGCTGCCGATTGCTCTGAGACCACGGCGGTCCTCCACATTGGCCATGACCATGGTGCAGCTGTTGCGAAGCTTGTCACGGGCCTCCATGAGACCCAGGACGCTCGCATAATTGCCACACTCGAGAGCTGTCGTGATTTGTGTAGGAATGTGTCGGTTGACGGCATCCTTGAAATATCGGTGGTACTGGCTCATTGGAGTGGCTCCGTCGGCGCGCCACATGCCCGGGGCAATGCTCGAGAGACGATCTGAGAACAGAGGACCGATGGATTCCAGAGTCACGTTCTTGACGCCCAAAGTATCCCAAAGACTCCGAGCTTGAGGGACACAGCCGATCAGCAAGTACAGCTTTGTCAGGAACAAGGTCATTTCGGAACTTTTCGAAGCAGACTGGCGATGATAATCTTGCAACCACACTGTAGCTTGAAGAATGAGCCGGAGATCAAGAGAGGTGTGATCAGAAAATCCAATATCTCGGTGGCTACAGTCCAGGCCGGCAATCTTGAGCAGACTTGTAGCACCAACAATGGCGACGTTTGCAATTGGATCTACATCTTCTGACTGCATGCGTTCTCTGAGGTCGCTTCTCTGAAGACTCCGATTGTAGTTTACGGCGCAAAGCTGGGCGAGATGCTGCAGGCAAGGGATACAAGAAGAAATCTTCTTGATTTCGGCCCCGCATGCGAGGCATATGGGATATGCTCTGGCTTCTTTTCCGCCAACGGACTTGCTGGAGGCTACCATCAGGTAAGAAATCCGCGCGGATATCGACCCAATTGCGAAGCTCTTGAAAATGTCACCCGGCAACTGTCATCCTGGTTAGTGCGCTGTCGTGAATAGGGTTAAGAGTGCATACCTCTTCTATAGACAGCTTTGAAAGGTTTGCGGCGAGTTCCATTTTGTTGGCGTGATCAAGCTTTTCCACGAATGGCTTGATATCATCAAAACAAGACACCTTGGAACAGTGTCTCCCAACATACTTGACCAATGCCAACACTGGGAAGAGATCGGAGACTCCTGTCCCAGTGGGCGAGTCCAATGAGTCAAAGAAGCCTTCGAGACCGCATATCAACACCATCTTACCGCAAATGCTAGGAAGCTTGGTGAATCTGACGGCTGTGCGTACAAAGCCCTCAAGCTGCCTGAGAGCACTGGAAAATGTAAGCATCAAGCCATTTGAGTTGGAGTTGCAAGCTTACCTGCCGTCGTCGCCTATCTCCCTTGCAGCTCGGATGAAGGAGTTCCAGACGGTCCAGTCCATAATGGCAGTCCGGAACCCAGTGGACTCGATGTCTTTTATGACCTGGGTCGCGGGATCGGCCGGCTTATTCTGTGTAAAATCTAGAATGGTTTCCATCTTCATGGCATTCATCCGCGCCCGGATTTCGTCGTCTTCCTTGATCACCTCTGACATGGCCACATTCTCTTTGTCAAAAATGTATGCCATGCCCTTGTAAAAGACCTCTTGTGAAATGTCGTAGATTCGACGATACTCCCGGTGAGTCGAAAGAAGATCCATAATCGCCTTGAAGACAGACACATGACCTTCGCAAAGGTACTTGAGTGGGTTGAACTCGGGCTTCTTCAAGAGGGCTCGAATCTTCTCCGGGGTTTTGTGGCTAGTCTTGATGCGAAACCAAAGAAGAATGTCTCCCTCTGTCGACAGAGCACGCGGTGGGAAGAACTTGTCAAAGGGAGTCTACCTACAGGTTAGAGGTTGCAATATATCAATCATGGTGGACTTGCCTTGTCACGCAATTCTTTGGCCTTGTCAATCATCATTTCGCTCAGGCGCCGAGACATTTCTCGTTTGGGACTATCGGCGGGCAACCTGTTCTACAACGAGTCAGCCGTTGGATCACTTCCGAGGGAATTGCGTCTTACCGAAAGAATATAGTGGGCGAGAATGTTTAGAAACATGTATCGGCTCTCGTTGGGGAACTTCTTGTCCACTGTTGCAGCAATCTAAAAGTGTCAACTAAGTCACAATATGATGGCAGACAACTTACAACTTGCGCATTCTCCCAGTCCTCATTTGCCACGCAGGACTTGTATGAACGAATAGCGACAGCGGCCTTATCAACGTCGGGCTTCCATGCTTCCTTGACAAAGTCTGCCCTCAGTTTGCCAAGAGTTTTCGAATAGTCCTTGTTCATGGAAGAGGTTGACCATTCGTACAGCTCGAGGGTGAAGCTATCCTTGATGGTTTTTCCCTCATTGAGGATTGATTCGAGGGAGACCCATGCCGCGAACAGATCAGCTGGTGTGTCCAGCTGAGATCGAACAGCTAATTCTACAACCTGATCAATGTCAGCACAAGGTATCGAGGGCATTAGGTGTCGAGGTAAGGTCGTCGTGAGACCAAGAGACGGATCCCGAGGGTCATGTGGACTCGGTCGGTCTGGCGATGAGAAAATGTCCCACTCGAATGAATGTGAAACAATGGCAGCTGTTGAGGGTATACCGAGCTCTGATCGTGGTACGTACCTCAAAGTAGGGGTCCTTCGTCCGCTTAAACTGTTGTTTGGCGCAGGTGATGGCCCTGGTCCAATTGCCCTCTCCAAAAGCGATCTGAAGGTTGGCGTCACAGTCGGACCGCAAGGCGGGCAATTCCCTATGCCTGTCGTACAAGGAGCCCCTCATGGCGACAGTATAATGGTATGCTCTTGATTGTGGTGGTTTGGTCGAGGAAGAGGGAGAGGCTTCATTCAACTCTGGGCGAGATGGTTGGGCGTTACAGGGCTTGGTGGGGTGACATGACCTGGGAAAGAGCCTTCTGTAAATTCACTGGAGCTACGTGGTTGCTGAAGATTGTCAAGGAAGGACCCGCTGAGAGGCTTTCAAACAAATTCAAATGGCCATGTACTTTTTGAAGCCGCCGTCGCATGAAATGAATGTTATAATTGAATCTCCATGTTTGCCGTCATCCACACAATCCATACACAGCACAGGTGTCGCATCGAAAACATTTGGCGGGGTTATTCCAAGCTGTTTCTTTCTGCCACGATGCACGAGCCTGGCAGGTACCTAGGTATTTCGCCTGAACAAGCAGGCGGTGGCGAAATCTAGGACTTTGCTCAGATGCGCATTCGACGACAAGATCAATGGAGATGCTGACTTGAAGTCAATAGGTAGATGTTCTGTACAATATGTGGCTCAAGGGATTGCGAGTGAGGATAGCCAGCAATGGGCTTTTCTGCCGGAGTTAGCATCACTTTTCTGTCAATCCGCCCGCAGCCGAGGCGAAAACCGTTGCCCTCTTTACTGATGGACCCAGCGAGGAGTTGGGAGTCGAATTATACAATGTTATACACTTGAAAGAACACTCTGAAGATCACCACAACTAGAACCATGAGCCTCCCTCCTTCTTACGCCTATTAATCTGTACACGGGTCAGTATGTACACGGTTTCCTGCTCAATGTCAAAGTATTACCCATTCTTTCTTGCAGTCCCGGTAAGCTCTGTCGTGATTGTCAGCGTCTCGTGTCCGTCGCCCAACATCCTGCCCTCAAACGTACTCGAAAAAGTCTGTACACATGGCTCTGTCGCCTCCATTTCTCTTTAAACATCGTATGCTTCGTTCGGCGGCATCTTGGCAGGGATCAAAGTATTCGCTCTTGGATTTGCTGTCGCGCGTGGTTCGTCAGCTTCGGTAGAGTCTCGAGTCGATCAATCGGGTTCGTCGTACCTCTCAAACTTTCTCTTGTTCTCCTTGCCCCAAGGATCTTGGCCGTCGTCACCCTTGGATGCCATGGCGTTCCATAAAGTGCTGGGGAGAGCGATTCCTGTGTTGAACTCGCGAGCTTCTAGCTATTGAAGCTTGGTAGATCGCGTGTTCTGCCGGGCGCGACATTACCGATGACGTCGTATTTTTAGCGGCTGGCGGCAGCTGCACCCGTAGTCAGAGGCCAAGCCCATGGCTTTCACGATCAACCAGCTTACTTTTACCAACTCGTCGGGAAATTACACCCCAACTCGGCACCATTGCTTTCTTTTCTTTCTTTGCTGAGAAAGACGCATCACCTCCTGCTCTATACTCTTCGGAACCCTTGCACCTCATGAGATTGTCGGCGCGTCGCTGACGACGTGGCCGGACCATGACTTTGACGGGTTGAACCGCACTTGCGAGTGCTGCTAGCTACAAAGATCTTGGCGTTTGCGTTCTAAGCAGCTGTCGGTATCGCACGACTTCAACTGGACAAACGAGTAAGGCCTGTTTGAAGCCTTTTATCACTGAGCGTGGGCCGTACCGTCGACGCGAGATGTAGCCGATACTCGTGGTTTGATCTCCAGTAAAGCCCGGGATGCATCAACAGGTGCACCGCTACCATGGCTTATCGAACAACCTCATACGAGGCTCTACGGACGCTGCGCTGCTCAAGCTACATTTGACGACTGAGACGGCGCCCTGCAGGCAATTGGACGCCACAGACTTTTTGGCAATCAAGACGACAGTATCACAACATTATAGGCAACCCTCTGTTTTAATGACAGTATTGCAGCTATGAACTAACTTCTGACTAATATTTACAAATAAGGTAAGAGGCCTTGAGTATTCAAAAGTATACCGAGCATTCAGGTCAAAGTTCGCGAGGAAAAGCACTCGACTATGCACCGGCACACTGGAGCTGTCGTCGCTTAGGTGGCGTTGGAGACGGTGAGCAGCTTCTGGTAGTTGGGCGAACCCAGACCAGTGGCGGGATCCCAGCCCTGGAGACATCGTCAGTATATGTACATAAGCATGATTAATCAGTCGACTTACAGCAATGGCGGTGAATCCAGCGCCGGAGATGGCAGCACAACCACCAATCTTGCCAGAGGTGATATCGGTGAGAGCGCTCGAGGCGTTGCCGTACTATTCCGTGGTTAGACATTTTCAACATGTTCAGGGAGACTAATAACTCACCAACCAGGGGTTCAAGAAACCCAGGGCAGACTTGCCAGCAGCCAGACGGTTGCTGTTGACGAGCTCAATGACACTGGCAAAGGTGGGGGCAGCGCAAGAGGTACCATCGACGGCCTCGGTCTTGGAGCCATCGACAATCTCAAAGTAAGTGGCGGCGGCAGCGACATCAGGGTACGCGCGACCGGCAGTGTTGTAGTACTGAGTGTTGCCGTCGCTGTTCTTGGCCAACCAGGCAGAGACCTGGGTGTCCTGCCACGTGGGGCGGGTGAAGTAGTTGGAGAAACCACCGCCACCGTCCTCCCAGGCCTGCTCGGTGGTCAAGCCAGTCGTTCCACCGACCATGGTCACGTAGGGGCAGCCACCGGGGAAGTCGGGCTGGTAGGCCTTGGAGCCGCTGATGGTGCAGCCGGAACCGACACCAGAGTCACCCGAGGCGAACAGGACAGAGACACCAGCGGCACCGAGCTGCATGAACTGGTTGCAGGTGGTCGAGGCGACGCTCTTGGTGACGGAGCTCTCATCACCACCGTACGAGACGGAGACGACGTTGGGGCGGTTGGCAGCGGTCAGGGCGAGGAGGTACTCGGAGAGGTACTCGTAGATCTGGTTGTTGTTTCCACCGACCGAGTAGAACTCGTTGGGAATCTTGCTGGTGATGGCACGGGCGTACTGGACGTCGAGGTTGGCCTCGACACCAATGTTGGCACCGGCAGGGCTGGTGGGGCACTTGCCGCTGTTGACAACGGTGCAAGTGTAGCTCAGGGCGCTGTTGCCAAAGCCAGAGATGGAAAACTTTCCGAGGAAGGTCTTGAGGTCAGCAGCGCTGGGCCACTGACCGATGAATCCGGCGATACCCATCAAACCCTCGGTCAATCCGGTGACGCCCTTGAAGTTGTAAAGGGTGGCCAGGGCAGTGGGGGTCGTGTAGGTGACATCGGGGCCGATATCAGTGCGGACCTTGGGGGTAATGGGCTTGAAGCCGAAAAAGGTCGTGGGCTGGATCGTGCTGATGTGCTCAAAGAGGCTCTCGGGCATCGTGACGCTGAGAGCGCGGGTGGCCTTTTCACCAGTCTCGGTGTTGGCTGGGAGGTGTTAGCGGGCAAAATCTTGCATTGAGGACGGGTCACTCACTGTAAGTGTTGTACTTGGTGTTGAGGAGCTGCTCAGCCTGGGTGACGGTGGCGTTGACAATGATGATGTTTCCACGCTCGTTCAGGGCGGCGTTGGGGAGGCTGTTGTTGCCGAGCCACTCAAAGACGGCCTGTCGAGACTCCTCCTTGGGTGCGATGATGGCGTCAATCTCATCACGTGTCATGTGCTGACCATACTTCTCGTTGCCGGGAGTAGCAATCTGATAGAATTAGCGACTGGGATATCATACGCCAAGATGATGAATGAAAGCCAAGTCTCGGTATACAACGCAGCGTGTCCCACAACCATGTTGTCGGGTCCATCCTGCATTGCCCAGTCGATCGATGTGATGACTTGTCGAACCCATGACTTTTCCATCTTCAGATTCCAACTTACAGCCAAGGCAAGTTGCTCAAACTCGACCATGTTCTGCTGGGCCAGCTGAATGTGGAGCTCAAGAGTGTCCTCGGCATCAGCCTCGACCGCATCCTGAGACCAGGCAGAGGGAGCAGCGTCGATGGACTCCCAGACGCTGGAAGGGGCAGCATCGCGACGTTCCGATGGCAGAGCCAAGGCGCGGGCCGCAAGCGCCAAAAGGGCGGGAGCGACAGTGTTGACAAACATGGTGCCTCGAGATATGTTTCCCCAGGTAATGGATGGATTCGATACGCAAGAGTCCGACGGGCCAAGAAAGACAAGACTTCTTGGCTCCTTGGCTGCTTGGTCTTAGATATACTCTTGTCTCTGGCCATCAGGGTCGCAAGTCTTGGCATTGACCAATGAGGAAGCCGGAGCAGTATATTAACATGAGATCTAGGTGTTGCCAAATCGAGGATGCGCTCTATAGCATCGGGCACATCCTTGGGTGAGGCTGCCTGCATGGTCACCGCAGAACACCACAACAATCACTACCTAGTGGTCAATTGACAACGGGTCCCGAGCCTGTAATGGAATACTCGTCGTTTTAGACTACATCTCCTTACGAAAAGGGTAAGCATGCGCCGGTTGGAATGCTTCCATTGTATTTGATGTTTGTTCCTTGCCTGCCTATTCGGGGATGGTCAGGGTCACTGTCGCATACTTAACACGTGCAACACCATTGGACGAATAACATGGGACGAGGGGAACATCGTGAAAAGCATCAACCATGGTTTGGAAATTTGGTCATTATCCGAAATCAATCTAAATCCATTTCATTGGTAAAAGTGCTCCAGGTGCCTGACGTCAAGACTTCAGTATCACAACTCCACTCATGGCTGACCTGCAGTTTCTGGCACTGCCAAGACGTGCATGTCCATTGATCGACGTTGCGGTAGCAGTAAGAACTTTTTCAATACGAGAGAATTCGGCACATTCAATCACAACAAGTAGGCTGATTTTGATTCTTTCCATCTTTCGGCAACTTGACCCGTTACTCGCGCAGCTTCTATCGGACTCCGGATCGCGGGCGCGGAAAGAGGATCGTGATTTTGCCTCGGTTTCGGTTTACGAGATCTCTGATAGGAAATCACGAAATGGCATGGTTATCCACGGCGAATCGAACGGAAATCGCGAGATGGTAGCCACACTGGGCAAACTCGATTGACTATTTTTAGAAGACTCATTGCTACATACTCTAAACCAACAGCAACAGAGCCCCAAGTCCTTTGTGTGCATCTCAATCTAGAGCATTTGTAAGCGAAGGTGCTCTGTAGGCGGTGGTCATCTGATAAGGTCGCATCAATGAAGCTGACTGTTTGCCAGGTACCTTATCACGCGACCTCTGTCCAGGACACTATCGCTGCTGCCATGGGCTCTCCTGCTAGTTCAACTCGACCCTGTAGTAGAACAGCACATTGATTTCTAGCTTGTTTAGATACTTTGTCAAAATTGACGACTTTGCGGAACTGGCAGGATGATGTCTGTCAATGTCCACCCCAGGAGCCCTGCGCATCCCGATCGTGGCCATCACAGCATCAAAATGCCAGCCAGCATCCGAGGACACTTCTACTGGTGCTTTTGAGAGTGACATCATTAAATAGAGATCGTGACATGAGATCGGGAGTGATTGAGAGAAATCGAACTCATGGTACAGATAAATCACCAAACCTCTTACGTAGTTGCCGCGGAAAACATCGCAGCTCTTGTCTCATGCTATACCAAGACATCCAAGACAGCCGGTTCGCGTGACCGTCATTTGATTCTTGAAAGATTTCGGAATTGCTTTGGTGAAAAGATTAGTTTTCTTATGCTGCTGAGCTATGAAAGTATCCCTAAAGTCTTAATGGAATCAATGATTGCCGTCAAGAATAGTGACCTCCGCTGCCATGTCCCCATTTGCACCAGATTGGCGACTATCAGGCTTTGCTCGACTAGAGTGTGATGGCAGCCAGTGCCGATAATTTACGATACTTGATTCAGATCCAAAACAGCAGTCAGAGTCGCAAACATTCACAATGCAGATATGGCTGATAACCGAAGGATTGCTACGTGAGTGAGGGGACGCCGGAAGAAGCTCCGAGTACGCTATCCGAACCAGGGGAGAATATGCCCCCGCGACCGAGAAAGCCGGGACCGGAGATCTCCGGCATCACGATTGTTGCACATAATATCCTGTCAGCATCCGAATACTTTGTTGTCAAATACCGTCCTACACATATTGACGTCACGAAGGCATAATTGAGCCCGCATATGCGGTTTGCCGTCCGCTGGCGTCAATGGCTTGGCAGTAGTACACGCGCACTAGCGATGGGAATAACTCAAATGCTCCAAATCTGCAGCTTCAACAAGACAAAAATGAGGAGAATGGCCTTAGGTGTTAACGGACATGGCGGCGGACTTAAAAAATAATTGGGACCGACGTATTCCTATATCTAAGAAGCGGGCCCGTAGATGTCTTACTTGTTTCTCCTCAATCATTCATACTAGGACAACATCAACAGGCTCATCTTCACAATGGCGCACAGGGTTTTCTTCATCACCGGCTGCTCGACCGGATTCGGCGCTGAGCTGGTCCAAGAAGTCATTGACCAGGGAGATATCTGCGTCGCAACGGCCAGAAATCCCGATCAACTCAAGTTCAAGAACACTTCCGACAAGGTACGTCTCTGATAAGCACTTAGCAGTATTTGAAGCAGAAGCTGACACCAGAGCCAGAATTTCCTAGCACTCAAGCTCGACGTCACAACATCAGAGGATATCGAGGACGCCTTTGGCAAAGCCCTCAAGAAATTCAACCGTGTGGATGTGGTCGTCAACAATGCCGGCTACGGTCTCGCTGGCCCGTTTGAAGAGCTCGACGAGCAGTCAGCCAGGACGCAGATGGAGGTCAACTTTTTCGGCCTCATCGCCGTCACCAAAAAGGCAATGAGCGTCATGAGGGAGCAGAAACCTTCCGGAGGGTTGATCCAGCAGGTGACGTCAATCGGAGGTCAACGTGGAGTCCCGCTTTTCAGCATTTACTGCGCGAGCAAGTGGGCGGTGGAAGGTTTCACGGAGGCAGTGGTAAGACATGAAGCTCTCTCAAGATTCTTCAGCATCATAGGAAACACTAACAAATTATAGAGCAAAGAGGTCAAGCCCGAATGGGGCATCAAGTTCACCTGTGTCGAGCCAGGTGGTTTCAGGTATGTAGGCCAATCAACTGACGTACAGCTATTTACTGACTATTTCCAGAACCGACTGGGCTGGCCGCTCAATGAAGTTCCCCGAGAAGCGACACCCTGCATATGATCATCTTGATGCCAAGGAGAACATGGGAGCTCGCAACGGTGCCCAAGCCGGAGATCCGAAAAAGGGTGGAAAGGCAATGTATCAGCTCGCCGTCATGAAGGACCCACCATTGAGAATGGTCATTGGAAGTGACGCCTATACCGCCATCCAGGGCAAGCTCAAGGACTATGGTGAGCTCTATGGAAGAGAGGACATGAAGAAGCTCGCCAACAGTACCGATGTTGAAGGGTACAAGCGGCCAGAGTAGGATCATCAACGGTAGAATACCTCGTTACGTGCTACGTAGAGATAGGTGTTTAATAACTATTCAAGAAAATTGAATGCTTTATCCATGTCGTCTACAATTATCACTAGAGTACGCATATCCCGGAAGATTAGTGAGCAAATCTGAAATCCAGCCTCTTGCTCCCTTGATCGGTAGTGCTTGCCAGATAGTTATCCTTTTGCTCAGCTGTCAACGCGTTCCATTGTCTCTCATTTTGCTTGTTCCTCCACATGTAATACCCCTTCATTACAAAAACCATGGCAATGTTGAGCGCGACAATTCCGATCAAAACCTTGTTACCTCTTCTATACCGAGGCGCGTCATCAGTGCGGTAGATCTATATGGCTTGATTAGTAGGAGCTAGGTAGCGTGACTGGACAACTTACGTTGGACGCGATAATGTTGCTCGCCTGTACACACATGTTGTAGAATGCGCTTCCCACCGTCCGCGTTCGCACTGTTCCCGCGTTTCTAGAGGTTATGGCGACGAGGATGGCATGTGTGTACGGGTTTCCAATGAGGAGTGCAGATAGCGCGTACCAACTCCACGGGCTGGCACTCGAAGACAGAAGTTCCAATGCGATGAGTAATGGAAGTGCCCAGATTTGAGTAATTAGGACGATGAGGAATCTGTTGTTGATCTTTTCCGAGTACCAGGTCCAGAACAAGAGCTGTAATAGATAAAGGACGTATGCTGGGATGGTCAATAGATTTGTTTGAAACGTATCAAAGCCAAGTGATTTGAGGTTGAGAGTAATGTAGGCGGTAATTGGAGTCATGGGAATCGACCAGGTGAGACCATAGAGGTAGATGGGCCATAGATCGTAGTCCTTCATGGCCTCCCATAGAAGCTTTGGCGTCAAGCCCTGCCGATTGTGCATTGTCGACTACTCTGGTCAGCGTTGTGGTGAATAAGATACGGTAGAAACATACCTTTCCTGGGTCGTCTCGGAGAATCCTGTTGACCATGATTTTCTCTTCCCTCTCAGAGAACCAACCATCTTTCCCTCTAAACGAACTAGCCGTCTCTGTTGGCGAAGGTGGTAGATAGAACCAAGACATGATGCCGATAATGGCCGTAACTCCTCCTTCGAGAGCAAACATCCATCGCCAGCCAGCCCAGCCGGATATTCCACGCATGTGAAGAATACCGTAGGCGAGGAAAGCCGAGACGATATTCGTCATGATGAAGCTAGACCAGAAAAAGGCCAATCGGACGGGAAGCTCCTTGCCCTTGTAGAAATAAGACAGATACAAGACGACATCTGGGATGAAGCCTCCTTCAATAAGGCCCATGAGGGAGCGGGTCGCATAAAAAGAGGATTCACCAGTGAGACGGCTTTGACTACAAGCGACGATGCTCCAAGTGCACATTTGAATGGGAATCCAAACATCAGGACCAAGTTTCTTGCTGATCATCTGGGATGGTAGTTCGGCGCATAGACTGATTAATTAGTATTTGATGTAGAGGAGATGCAGCTTACTTACAAGCTCAAGTAGAAGATGGTCTGGCCATAATTGTATTGGTTCGTTGTCAGACCGAGATCGGTCAGCATATTATCGGAAAGTGCCTGAGTGATATTGCCTCTGTCGAGCTGAAGAGCAAAGAACATTAAGCAGCACCATGAGCAGATTTTCCAGTCGAGCTGGATCGATTAGTACGAGACGTGATAAGGAGGCTTGGTGAGCTCACTCTTCTGATTAAGTGTTTCTCTTCCTGTTCCGACCATTGGAAATGAGGGTCATAACGATGGGCTCCCTCATACTTTTCGTTTGGAGCATAAAAGTGCTCAGCTCCTCGTGCAAATGTCACGTCTTTGTCAGATGGTGCTTGGCTGGATGTAGTCACTTGCGTATTGTTCTTTTCGCCATCGGATATTTCCTCTTGTAGGTTGGCCATGATGAACGTCACGAAAGAAGAAGCGCTGAAATGGTTGAACGACAATTTTTGCATAAGGCAAATCCGTCGGCCTAGGTTTTATATCAGATGTTCTCCCTCCTCGTTATATCATGGATCATGCACGACCTAGGATCATTGATCCGAGCGGATCTGGCCCGCATACTGGGTATGATTTATGTAACAGTCTTGGATACTTGCTCATTGGGCAATCATTCTTCTTTGCCATTTCTTGGATACCAAGTGGTGTTGTCGGGGTGGTGCAATACCTGGGCTATATTTGTCAATAACAACTGTTCAATATTGCGGCCGTAGAGATTGAAAATACTCGATTCAGAATCATCATCCAGCTCGGAGCTGAATAGTTATTCTCGGAAATGTGTATTCCCAGCTGTGGTTGGTGACGACGAAAGTGTCAAGAGTGTATGGTGCAATATCACGTCAAGGTCAATCGACTAATGGGGGTGGAACCAGGCATCAGATACCTTGAAATACTGCAACAAGCACTCCATCATGGTCGTATCTGTTTGTAGTCTTGTCCATCTTTTGCGCATTTGGTGGAGAGAGATCCAGCAGAGTGGTCATACCATCCGTGCCGTCTTTAGCGAGGTATAATCCGATTTGTCGCCACTCATCCCACGTTCCCTCCACTGTGATGGGATGTGAAGTCGACATGATCGGTAATGGACTGGTGACGAGCTCGGATCTCGTACGACACCGACTACCGAGAGTAAATGAGCATTGTGTATTTTACACATATCACCAATAGCAAAAGACAAATGCTGCATGATCTCTTGGCGCGACTATCGTGATACTCAGTCTGCATTGGAAATGGACCCTGCTTTCCACCGATTATTGGCATACTGACGATACTTTGGGAGCTCCTATTGTTTTGCGCTGCTTCCAACAGTGATGTTTTGTCTAGAAATCGGCTGGACTGAGAGTGTTCCCGCAAAACACCTCCGAAGAGTGCTGTTTGTTCACCTGATGGCATGCTACCAACCGGCCGACTTCAAAGACCGGGCGATAGACCAAGTTCATTTTGGAGCATGATTTCTAGAAATGTCGTCTTATTCTGGCTGAATAAAGTATTCCGATTAATGTATCGTGATTTCGTGCCAGGCATTTAGGTGCTTCACGGGCATCATGCTCCTCCCGGGTCGGTATCAAGACTGCTTTCACACCGAAATCATCGTTCTCTACCTGGCTGACACCAAAACAGTCTCCTATTCTCGATTAAGAGCCTCATGCTTTGCTACTGTCTACATTGCTATCTCGCTGGACAAGAGCAAGTGGTGATATTTCCAAGGTAACAGGTTGCCCCACCTCCCACTTCCACCAGCTACCTTCCACAGTGACCCAGCCACCCCTCGGCAACTTCCTTCCCCGCGATCACCAGCCTCTGATCTTGGGCTAATCTTGGCTCACAGTGTTCTAACCTAATTTCTTGGGTGACTTTCACAGTGACTTTCACCTGCTAGTCCCCTGCCTGTTTTAGCGCTTCCCTGCTAACAAGAGTACCCGACTCCCCCGGCCACGTTTTCCCCACGATTTTACATCTCCGCCACCTTTCGAGCTCAGCAACTTCGCGTCGCATCACACCATCAATTTTCTCGTCGTTGGATATGAAAAATTATCCCCACGCGCCCGCCGCATCGTCCAGTCCAAGTCCCGTACAGTCAACGGAGCGGAGCAGTTGAATGTCGGCACGTCTCTCGCCCCCACAGTTGTCCGATTCATCAGTATGCCTTCGCCCCACGCCTCCGGGTCGGGCTCCAGGAGGCATAACTTTACCTGTAGGGTCTGTAACAGATCATACACAAAGTCGGAACATTTGCAGGCAAGTCTGACGTATTCAGAGAAAGTCACGTGAGCTAACATATGCGCAGAGACACGAGAGAACTCGTATGTAACCAAAATACCGACAGTAATACTGACGATACTTGACAGTGGAGCTAACTAGTGTCTTAGATACCGGGGATAAACCCTTTGTATGTTCGACATGTGGTCGCGCCTTTGCTCGATCCGACAGCTTGACGAGGCATTTGCGCATACACAGTAAGTCTGACAATAGCCACCAAATCATTGTCAACAACAACACGAATGATACCGCCAGCCTCAGCGGTAGCGACATACACCAAGACAATCGACGAGTTTCCGTTGCTCAAGCCCCTCCTGCTGTCCAAGCTCCTCCACCAGAGACGACACCCTCTGACGACTATGCTTTTGCATCTTTTTCAAATTTCGAGGCCGGTTTGGCTTGGCCTGATGCAGAACATTTACTTCAGACCATCATCTCGTCCGACTGGAACTCCTTGACCTTGCCGCCAGAGACCTGGGCGACGACTCACTCGACGGCTGTCCATGGGGACCAGATAGATCCTAGACTCCAAGATGGTCAGTCGAATGGAGAATCCCATCAGGCGATTCAAAGTCTCAGCAACATGATAACGAATGTGGTGAGTAAACAAATAATCTTTTACGGACAAGTAACCTCTGGCGGACATTTCTAACCTGTGTAGTCGAGTCGAGTCACCAATGCCGTCGAGACCTTGCCCGATCTGAATCCGGCATTCTTGAACAACTGCCTCCAGACCTACTTTACCCGGTTAAACCCTACATTCCCGGTTCTACACAGACCAACATTTGTTTTCAAAGAATGCTCCCCCAGTCTACTACTGAACGCCATTGCTCTCGGTTCTCTGTTTATCGGTACAGAAGATGCCGTGTCAAAGGTAGGCGAAATTGTCCCGACAAATTTCGTCATGCTGACAATACCCAGGGCGAGGCTTTGTGGCGTCTGGCTTATACCGCCGTGTCAACATCGGTAAGTACTTCCATTTATTGACAAGAACATGGCTAACAATTTGTAGTGGCAGAGTCTGATGGCTCATCGAGGGACGCATGATTCCAGAAACGGTTCTCAGCTCGTCTTGACTGCTCTCCTAGGCCAAACGTATGCAATGCTGTCCACGGTTAGTCGTCTCCCGTCCCCCAGCGTCAACAAATGTCGGCTAATTTATGAAGAATGAAAAACTCCGAGTGACGAGTCAAATATACCAAAGTTTGAGCTTTAACTGGGCAAGACATTGCGGCATGTTTGACCTCGACGCCTCTGCTCAATTCACCCTCCCGGACCCCGATGATCGAGATGGTCTCGTACGAGGTTGGAAGACTTGGGTTTCGAGAGAGCTGCAAAATCGTGCTCTCCTAGGACACTATATACTCGATGGACAGTTATCCTTCATGTCGGGTCAGCCAACCGCTGTCGTACACACCACCAACCCCCTCATGATGTCCAGCAATCCTCGACCGTTTGACGCCCAGACTGCAGATGAGTGGTTTTCCGAGATGAAGGTTGTGGCAGTCACTTCGACTTCCTTCCAGGACGTCTATGGTGCACTATTTCAGCCACCAGCTCTGGATCCTGCTCTTGGTGGAAGTTCACATTTATGGAATGTACAATCGCCCATTGATCTTCGCGTGGTCCTGGAGGGCATACACGCGATGATTCGAGAAACTCAAGATCCGCTATATGTTCCCACAATTTGGCGACTACCGTCTGCATCCGACATCAACAGTGCCCTACTTCAAATTCGTCGTCACCTTGAAGTGGGATGGTCACAGAACTCTGTCGAAAGGCTTAGCCTCCTTTTGAGATGGCATTTGTGTTGTCTAGACTCGGTCACCAAGTTGACAAGCACGAGTAAAGACTTGGCCCATCTTTATCAAATCCGACAAACCCTGTTTCCCGTCGAAGAATCGCACACCCACTCTGCAATAGAATTGGATGTCGACTCTGTCAATGCCAAGCGTGCTTTACTTCATGCTACCGCCATTCAAGATATCGCCGCACAGCTACCCCTTAGCCAGGTCAACTCCATGTGGATGCCGATACCCATATTTGCCGCAGCTATAGTCTCTACACTATTCTGTCTCAACGGCATGTCAACAGTCACTGTACCTTATACAGTCGACTGGAGTGTGGTATTGGATATGGCAGATCCAGGTACCGGCCACAGCAATTACGAAGATAGTGGTCGCAGCAAGACGCAAATGTTCTTTGCCACGAATATTCATACACCGACATCGGCAATCGGGTTGGCAAGAAATTTGAGATATGAACTCAATTCATTGCAGACCATTATACATGGTTTATCAGTACAATGGGGAGTGTGTGCTGAATTGGAGCATTTTCTGGAAATTCTCAAGGCGCACTGCCCGTAGCAGACAGAAGCAATGATGTCTTGAGGGTAGTTGGCCCGTGCTCAGTAATGATGTTTGTAAGCCGGAGCTTGCTCAAAAGTCCTGTCATTGAGATGAACTAGGTTATTTAGTTTTACTCTAGTCAAGCGGACTTGTCGGTGTTTACTGACATTTATAAATAAAAGTGTATAATACCAACATGTTCTCCACTGGTTTTTGTTGCGTATTAAATTGTTCATCAGTACAAAGCTGACCTGTCATAATGGAGATCCCATCAACCATGTCTGCCATTGTGTTGGAAAACCCTGGCGATGCTTCACAATTACAATGGCGAACCAATTTCCCACTGCCCTCTCTGATAGAAAATCAAGTCCTGATCCGCAACGAGTACGCAGGTGTAAATTTCATGGATACTCACTTTCGTTCTGGTCGGTATCCCACGACCTGTCCAGTAGTCCTCGGCGGCGAAGGAGCTGGAGTATTGGTGACTGCTCACCCGTCCGTTGCGGATCAATTCAAGCCCGGCGACCGAGTCGCATTCGTGGCCAAGAGCGGATCCTACGCCCAGTACAGCGCCGTCTCGACAGATCGCGTCGTACACGTCCCGAAAGATATCTCGTCACAGGTGGCAGCGTCATACATTGCGCAGGGACTGACGGCCGTGACTCTTCTGCGAGAGGCGCATGTAGTCAATCCCGGCGAGTGGATCTTGGTTCATGGTGCTTCGGGCGGCGTCGGGTCTCTACTCGTTCAGATGTGCGCTGCGACGGGTGCGAGAGTCATAGCGACGGCGTCTTCGGCGGAGAAGGCTGCTGCTGTTAAGGACCTTGGTGCCGAATATGTTGTCGATACCAGTCAAGAGGACTGGCTTGCCAGAGTCGGCGAAATCACGGCCGGTCACGGTGCAGACGCCATTTTCGATCCCATCGGCCAGGCCACGTTTGAAGGAGACTTGCAGGCGATTGCGAGGAAAGGAGATCTCGTGTGTTTCGGGAATGCGTCGGGCGAGATCCCGCCGGTCGATGTGCTCAAGTTGGGCGGGACTAAGAATATCAAATTGTGCTATCCGACGGTGTTTGCGTACTTGCAGATGAGGGAGGAAACTCAGAGGTATGCTGAGGAGCTATTTGACTTGATTCGCAGGGGCATCGTCAGGGTTGATGGGTATAAGGTCTATGAGCTGGAGAATGTCAGGACTGCTCATGAGGAGATGGAGGGGAGGAGGGCGGGAGGGAAGATTGTGCTTCGGGTGCCGAAGTGATGGGAATCTCTCCAATGGGCAATGGATATTGCAAATAAATGACTCTTGTGATATTCGCCAGTATTAAAAATGGGACAGTATACTCCCGACCCACCATCATCGTGGAGAGTGCGGGGAGCCGTGGGGATTGTGGAACGAGAAGCGTGGGGAAATGATTATAAGGAGGTGAGAAGTCACTGTGTGATATGGATTATGCTGACGTGCTGACGAGAATCGAAAACCTTGCTTGTGAAATTTCCCAAAATCTCCTTGCGAGACCCAGCCAAAGACAGCGGACCATCGGAGCATATACCGAAATGGGCGCCGATGCGGATCCCAAGACGATTGGTGCGTTGGGGCCAAATGGTTCATCAACACCGAAGAACGAGCTCAGCTCTGTAGTGAGAAATCGAAATGTCCCAGTCCTGATCGTCGGCGGAGGTCCTAGCGGGTTACTCATGGCATATATGCTGTCAAAGTTGGGAGGTGAGCTAGATGCAGCCATAAAGACGTGTGTTACATGCTGAATCGTGGCAGTCAAATCACTTCTGATTGAAAAATATCCCCAGAGACTTGCTGCACCGAAAGCGCATGCTATAAGCCCGAGGAGCTTTGAGATCTGTCGGCAGTATGGCTTGGACACGGCGGCGCTGCGGAGAATGGGATCGCCCCGGGAGGACGCCTACTGGGTCAACTTTCTCACGAATCTGTCCGGGGAACGTATCGGCGTGCTTCCGTACGAGAGAATGGATCCGGGTGTCTTGAATGATACTCCCGAGGTGGGATTGCTTGTGTAGATACTCTCGTCTCTCGCTAATTGCTGTAGATGATACATAATGTCTCCCAGCCTGATTTCGAGCAGTTTGTCTATGAAAAGCTCTTGGATGATCCAAACGTGGAGATGCACAAAGGGATTGGATTCGTTTCGTGTCAACAGGTGCGTTAACTGCCTGCGTCATCGGCATGAGCTGACTTGAAAGGACGGCGATATTGTCACAAGTGAGCTTCAAGTCCGCGAGACGGGCGAAATCTTTTCTGTGCAATCTCGCCATGTGATCGGATGCGACGGGGCCAAGAGTCAGGTCAGGAAGCATCTGGGTATCGAATGTGAGGGTGAAGATAGCTGTGAGTTCCTCTTTTCCGATGATAGAGACCCGAATTTGATAAGCGATGCAGACGAAACCATGATGACAATCCACTTTAGTGCCGATATGAGGCCCGTGGTCAAGGAACGCGTTGGCATGCTTCATTGGATCACGGACCCCGCTTGTTCCGGATTCATCATCGCCTACGATTTGTCCGGGACTCAGGTTCTCATCAGTAATTTTGATGCACGTGGAGCAAAGTGTTCAAATGGGACTTCGCTAATGGTCCACAGGCTGACAAACATCCTATCGAGTCGTGGACCGAAGAGCTCAGTAGAAAGGTCGTCTCGGCAGCCATCGGTATTGACGTCCCGTTCAAAGTTTTGAGCTCCAGACCATGGGTACTCAGCCGAAAGGTTGCCAACAATTATTCCGTCGGCAATGTCTTTCTGTAAGTACCTCTACCCAGTTACCCTTGCTCTGACTGACAAACTGCCAGCGCCGGCGACGCCGCACACGCGTTCCCTCCGACAGGAGGTTTGGGCCTCAACACTGGGCTCGCCGACGTCCACAACCTCGCATACAAGATTGCCGCAGTACACCAAGGCTGGGCGGAATCAAGCCTTCTCGAATCTTATCACAAGGAGCGCCGACCCATTGCCATGATCAACGCAGCCCAAAGCGTCAAGAACGGCAAGGCCATTTTCTCTTTTCTCAAAACTTTGGGTACTGCCGGTATCGAGGACGTGGACCAAGCCAGAGCGAACCTCCTAAAGTCGATCCATGACCCCGAGAAGCAGGAGATGATCGAGAGGGAGGTCGAGGGGCAGCGGGAGCATTTTGACAATGTAAGTGGCGGTATTCCTAGAGGCGAGAGAGAAGGCTAAACGATTTCATCTAGTTGGAGCTGCATATCGGGTATGTATACGGCTCAGAGAAAGTGCCGGCACATGCTTCCTATTACACGGACAAGTACGTCCCCGGAGCTAGATTGCCACACGCCTGGATCAGCTTTGAAGATGCACAGACTCCAGGCCTATTTCGGCCCCTCGACGTGTCATACGTCAAGGAGTGGACGGAGAAAGATGTATCTGCCCGTCAGGTATCGACCTTGGACCTGTGTCCCTATGATACGTTTACTCTGATTGTTGGAGATCGGCAGGCATGGGAGCAGCGCTTCAAAGACCTGCAAAAGTCACTGGCTGATACCGTCAAGATTCGTCTTTGGTCGGTGGGCGAGGATTTCGGGTTTACCTTCCCGGAGCAGGAGAAACAATTTTGTCAAGGCTTTGGTCTTGATTCGGGAGGTGGCGTCCTCGTTCGGCCAGATCAACATATTCTTGCGGTCTTGGATGGGGCATCAGACTGGGAGGACCATATTCTCAACCATCTGCGACGCTGAGCAAAGGAGCAGCACATCGTGATAGCTTGTTTGTAAAACTCAAGTGTCATCGCTAGCTAGTGGTATATAAGTTGCTGCGAAGGTGGTATATATGCTGTAAGTACTACGCCGAACATGAAAATACGTGAATGAGATATTGGAAGACCTGATTCCATCACTCTTTGATCAAAAAGTACCAATTCGAGGCGCTTTGCGATGTTCCGAGATACGACTTCATCCAGCAATATGTGGTGTCATAATAGGATCCCCAGCCAGCCCCTGCGCAAGTACCGTTATTGGCACAAGTCGTTGCGCAGTCTTCCACTGTACTTGTAATGGGATTCGAAATGTCTTCGCTTCCTCCCCCTTGGTTATAATCCAGATTGCAAAGAACGAGAAATTTGGTATCGTCGGAAGTCACGTAGTAGCTGCCGTTGCTCGATGGGCAGGTAATCTCGGAGACGGTTGCTGTCGCTGTCGCGCTCGGGGAGGTGGCGGTCGCAGAGGAGCTATAGAAGTTAGTGTCTCAGCCCAAGAGTACTGAGTTTGAAAGTATTCACCTCGCCGCCGTCGTCGAACTGCTGTGACTGGTACCCAATCCGACACCGAGACCAACTGCCAAGCCGATAACGAGAACAGCCAAAAGAGGTCCAAAAATGAGCCAGAACTTTTTTCGTTTTATCCCGAGTATCGTCGGCTCAGGCGTTCCCTTTTCCGACGCGCCCGGCCCCGCGGGTCCTCCTTGCGACTGCGCCCATTGGGAATGCTCTGGATGTACTGGTGATCCCGCGTATTGCGGCGATTGAAGGTATTGCGAATGTTCTTGGTACGGCGATGCTCCTCCTCCGTATTGTGCGTAACTTTGGTTGTAGCTTTCTTGTGTCTGATCGAATGGTTTTCCGTATACTGTCGGCCCATTTACGACGTGTGGCGCTTCTGGTTCCTGTACCACTTCCAAGCCGGCTTGTTCATGGACCTCGAGGCCCGGTTGTTCGTGAGCCATGTCGCTTTACTGATCCGTGTTGATAAAAATGCTGGTGATTGTGAATGTCTCTTTATCGCGCAACGACCTTTTGTCTATCGCCGACTTGGCATGCTGTAGATTGTTGGAGTTGGAAATGGAGAAGGAGGATTGAAAGGATTCAAGCGGCGCAGACCTGAAATAAAAGACCAGACCAGACTCCCACTTTCCATCTTCCCTGTACCTTTCTAATCTAGGCTCTAAAGGGCTACTAGTTCAAGCTTAAACTTGTCCTGCAAATCTTTCCCTGTCCTCGCTTCTCTCTCGCATCGCAAAATCACCAATACCTTGCCGACTTGCAGCTGAGCTGAGAGAAATGCAGATGGGCGGTGGACCCTGTAAATATCTGGCCCCTGTAACTACCCCCATGTTACCCATTTTACTTTCGCCCTCCCATGCCAGAAGAGGTTTGGTGGACGGGTTGGCGGGTTCCGAGCGCCTGGCGCTGATTGTAAATGCTGACAAGCTTTCTACCGTTCGGTTCTAGAGGCTGAGCCACTCGAAGCACTAAAGTACCACTTTAGCTTGAGAAGCAGGGGCAGATCGGCCGCTGGTACTGGTGGATATAAATGAAGAGATGCGCTTACAGATGGCATTCACTTGGGGTATGCTTGTCGTTTGCGAGCTGGCGCCAGCGATGGACAGCGATGAACAGTGTCTGGGAATCTATTTCCGACAATTAGCAGAGTGGGCATGGCGCTATTTGTGAAAGATTCCAGAGTTTTGTCGGTTGAGCTTTCGGTGGGCTTCTCTGCGTTGTCAACCCACCCCACGCCTGTAGATCGGGACATGAGTCTATCGCATCTTGGCATCCTACACGATCTGACAACTGCCGGTCATCCAATGCCGTCATTCTTGGGGAGGGATCCGTACTGAAGCCGCCTCGCTACTATCTACAGCCGCCATGGTCGATTGCCAGATACTCAGAGCCATCAATCATCATCGCGACGTCTATGTACGACCAAATCAGTTCACCTCTTGGCGACTCGATGAAGCATATTTGTGTCACATCCGACTTCCATCTCTTCTCGCAATCGTGACGATTGTGGAATAATTGCCAAAAGCGGAAACTAGAGTCTAGGCACGATATCAAGCTTGGTAAGCCCTATGAGAAAGTCTAGCGACAAGTCGCGGCAAATAGTCTTCTCCACATGGTATCCGTGCTTGTTTTGCGGCGGGCAGACGATCCGAAATTAGATATTTCGCTTCTTTTTGTCTAGACTCCGGGCTTGTCAACATCGCGATTCCAAACAACACAATTCAAATCGGGCGGCTTCACAGTCTGCCAAATAACTCTGAATTCTATACTCGGTGAGCACTGGTTGAATCATACTGCAACTATATGCTAGCCGCCCAAGCTTCGTCTTATCATTTCACGATATTCTTCTCGGCAGGAAAGGTCCCGTTCTCCGACTTGGACGTCGATCGCCGAGTGGTAGAATTTCCCCCGGACGTTGATTTTGTGCTAAAATGTCAGTGTTGGTAAATCATCCAAGCCATTCAGTACTCACCCGCACTCCCAACTCGCCGCCTCATTGACATCTCCTTTACCATCGTACAGCGCCACCTGCGGATACGGACAAAGTGGTCGTTGACTCTTCAACCCAAACGTCGGATCCAGAGGGTCATTCCAAGTCGTCGCAATGACCGAATCTACCGGATTCCCATCTTCCACCCAGTCCATGAGCGCCAGCAGAATATCATGCCGCTTGTCCTTGAACCCGGGGACAGACCACTGATCGCTGCCGAGGTGAGTCGATTGGAACTCGCCGCCAAAGTTCCACGGCCCGTTGGCAGACGTCTGCGTACTCCAGCAGTGATGCATGCTGGGAACTTGGAAGTAACGGAACCAGTCCGTGATGGGCTTGATACCGCGCGTGGCATTGTCGACGCTGTGGTAGTACAAGTCCGACCCTCTCGGCGGGATGAGGCCGTCGCTTAGACCGTGGTACATGACCATCTTGTGACCCAAATCTCGAAACGTTGAAAGGTCGTAATTGTCGGCAGTCGCCTGGCCCGGGTTGGTAGCGGCCGCCAGTGAAAAAATTTCGTCGTCCCAGTCGGTATAATTCCAGAACCATTTTCCGAGTAGAAAGAATCGGATATAGTGGTTTCCAAATGTGCTTGTGCGGGCAAAACTGAGAACAGCTTGCCACTGTCCCTCGCAGCCGGGTGAAAGACCTGGATAGAGAAGCTCCCCGTCCGAACTGAGATAGTCGCCGTAGACCTTGGCAGGAATCTCGGCTTGAGCTGTCGTCAGACATTTGGACTGGTCGATTCCCGAGTTGCTGCAGAGCATCTTGGTATAATCCGGAACGCAGGCATCTGGTGCACTAATGATACCGTCCTTGACGCCGTCTAGCTCGTCGCATTGTTCCATGACGAGATCTCCCATGGCCGAGAATAATCGCCATGGTATATGGTAGGGTGCTGTCTCGGGAAGATTGTAGATACCCACTCTTGTGATCCACGGATTCAAACTTTTCGAGTCCCAACCGGGAGCTCCAATGACGAGCCCGTCAAACGTATCGGGATCAATCTCGATTTGCTTAAGACCTTGTCGTCCGCCGGTCGAACAGCCATTATAGTAGGAATAACTGATGTTGCTTCCGTAAAATCTTTCCGTCAATTGTTTCGCAGCGCCAATCGACCCGTTCAAGGCTCGCCAGCCCCAGTCGGTGAGCGTCTCTGGTTTTTGGAAAGCCCACCGACCATCGCCAGTCGTTGAATTGTGTCCCGTATCTGTTGAGACCACGGCGAATCCATACTTCATGAAACTTCCCATGTCGAGCCAGTTGATGCCGCCTCCGAATCCTCCATTACCAAGAGCGAGGAACCGTCGATTCCAGTTCACCGGAAGAAAGAGACCATAACGGTACCATGACGTTGGCGATGACTGGACATAGACGGTAATGGCGCAGGATTCCGGTAAATCGGTGGGTTGAATTGGGTACATTAAATCATGCCATCCTTCTCCGTATGTATCTCCTTGGGCAATGTAGCTGAGCCGTTCAAAGGAGGAATCGGCAGACAAAGTGTTTGCTAGAGCAAGCTTGACCGCATCAACATTGTCTTTGCAAAGATCTGACAGCCTTTCAGAAGCCAAAGCAAAGCCGACGAAGAAAACAAGCCATGACAGCATCATGATTAATGCCTGAAACAATACCCAATGGGCAGGATTTCTGACCGAGAGCCCGCCTTGACGTCGGATCCGGAATATAAACTCTCGGCATCTCATTGACACATGGGACGAACATGCATCTACGATAAGAAAGACGACCTGCAAACCTCTTTCGGCTGTCGGTCCCCTTCTCCGAGGCCGCCAAGACAAAGCCGCCGTATCTCTGGTGGGATTCGGATTCATAGAGTCGCGACCGCTGATTCGTTGCGTCAATGTCAACCTCCCCGATCTGGTAGCAAAAGCGAGTGGCAGTTAAGCTTGAACAATCTTTTATAAATGTCGATCCACCTCGGATGCGCTCACAAGGGATCTACTACCGTGATTGCAACATGACATATACAAGGTAACATAATTAAAGAATAAGATGGGAATAAGCATTTTCGGGTGTAGCTGTTCATTTGTCATTATAGCCAGTATGGATTGCTGCCATCGTGGATTGCGACATTAGGATGGAAATTTCTGCTACCGATTGATATCCTCGATAAGTCCGGAAGCCTTCCATTTCCATATTACAGCTTATACAGCCGAGGTTCCTCACTGCCTGCCTGGCTAATGATCTTCTTATTTTTCCGGCCGTAGTAAATTCGCAGCAAGACCGCACCAATACTGACAACAAACAACATGGCACAATTGACGCCGTGACCCGTAGGATACCCCCGAGCTGCTTCATCAGACTTGTAAATCCAAACACCGGGAATCTGGCCTATACCGGCTCCAATGCTGACGTTCAATGCGACGGCGAGTCCTGTGGACGCAGTGTCCCACATGTTTGATGTCAGCCAGCCGAGCATTGGAGGGATTGAAGAAAAGGCACCCGATGTGCCAATGATGAGACAAGCATATCGTCCACGGTAGGCATCGGGAGGAGCGGCGGCCGAGGCTAGAAATCCGATAGCTCCGACAAAGGCTGCTCCGGCGCAGTGCAGGCCACGGGCGTTGAAATGATCGGCCGACCAAGCGACGAGGATTTGGACCACTGCAGGTGTAAGCGAAGTCTCGTAGAAGAATGGAATACTTACCATAAGCTACTGCCCATGGGGGAACCGTCATCAGTTGCGCCTGCAGGTCCTTGTAGCCTAGACCAGCAGTGATTGACGGCGTAAAGAGAGACAATGAGCTGAATGGGAGCGAAACGGCGAAATAGATGAGATAGTGACCGTACAGACGCCAGTCAGTCAGAGTCGCCTTTGCAGAAGCCCATGTAATGTTGTGACTGTCGCCCTTGCTGCCTTCGACGAGGAGTCGCCGCGTAGCTCGTTCTCGTTCTTGAGGTGAAAGCCAGCGGGCGGTTTCTGGAAAATCTGGCAGGATAAACCAGATTGCGACCGCGGACAAGCATGATGGAATCCCCTCGATGATGAACAGCCATCTCCACCCAGAAAGACCGCCCGCCTGGTTGATGTGCCCGATACCATAGGCAATGGCACCTCCGAATGCACCCGCAAGAGTCGCGCTGGCCAGGATGAATGCGACTCGGACGCTTCTCTCATTGCTCTTGTACCAAAAAGTCAGGTAATAGACGAGTCCTGGGAACAGGCCCGCTTCGAATGCTCCAAGCAGGAATCGGATACCCGTGACCTGGCTAAAGTTGTGCGTCCCACCAAGTCCAATGCTGATGGCTCCCCAGGATAGCATGAGAAATGCAATCCATCGCGATGGTCGCATCTTCTTCAGCATGATATTGGATGGTACTTCGAAGGCCTAGACGGTGAGCGTGCATTTTCTACAAGCGACTTTCCCATCACTTACAAAGTATCCGATCAGGAAAATCATCAGTGCAATGTTAAACTGCACTGGAGTCATTCCCAGCTCCGTCTGCATGTCATTCTTGTTGGTGGAATTGAGAATCCTCGCATTGCCAATGTTTGAGCGGTCTAGATTGCAGAGAAAGTATATCGCAGCTGACAAGGGAATGATTCTGTTTTCTGTTAGACGTCGCTGGTCAAGCATAGGTCGCAATCACTCACCTGATATCCTGCTTGAGGAGCAAAGCTCGCTCCTCGGCACTTGTTGTGAGTATTGTACTCGTTAGAGCCTGTTTGATTAGTCGCATTCCATCAAAGGAGGGCTTGGATGCACACCGTCTTGAGATGAGGGTCATGATGCTTCGAGTCGGCACCAAGTCCCTGTTCAATCTCTGTCATGGGCTTCTCTTCCGCCATGGTGAAAGCTAGCGCGTCGAAAACTGATTGAGGCGTGATGAATAGAAAAGCCAAGCTAGACAGTACACACTTTTGTTATTATATCGTGGAATGCGGGGAAACCCACCCCAGACCAATGTATTCTGCGGCAAACCCGGTGACCGAACATTTCTACCGTATGAGACCCCCGGGACTAGTGCATCTTCCCCGACGGATTGGGCGTAAGGGCTCCGGCAGAATAGGAAAGTCATGAGATGAACGGTGTGGGCTCGCAGTGATATGGGATTGCATGTGGTTGGTCATTTCGTCAAGAACCCTGGCTGTGCCGCGCATGGGCAGAAGGACACTGCGGAGACACTTCAACATTACATACGGCCTTTGGCCATTCGGAAACCCGACCAGTCGGCTCAAAGACCGGCGCCGTGTCGAGATATTGTCGTCGCACATCGAGCTTTGGGGCATCATTTTCTGACGGCTTGCAATGGCTGCGAACAACGAGAGACTTGCGGGTACACGATAGACGATTAACCAGTCTCAGTTAATGCAAATACCGGTATTCAACAAGACCGTAATCTATTTGCCGATTTCGAAACCACTTGGTAAAAGTGACTGAAGCTTTGTGAGGGAGAGAAGGCATGGCACCGGAGACATAAACGAAGTTTAAGGCGAATATGCACAAGTGCGAGAAACATATTCTGGTATATCCCTTGTTAGTGATAGTGTATGTGCAGCAGCGTCAGAGTAAAAGCCATTTGCATTTTTCATTTTGATATATTGCTGATGCACCCATCTTCAGATCCCAAGATCAATGTGGTCACTGGTAGTTGAACCAGTCGGAGCCAGACTATGTGCTGCAAAATATGTCAGCAAAAGCCCAGGGGCAGAGACCGTCAGATATCTTAAGGAATGCATCGAAATACGCATAAAAGATTTATGGTATCCGATTCATACGTGTTATATTGCCTATCACTATTGGATAATGTTCTCAAGTTGGTGAGTGGCAGATCGGCAGCTGGAAAACTGGAGGGCATCAGATTGGGGGGTGTCAAATTGGTAGGAGTCAGATTGACAGCTGGAAAGTTGGTAGGTAGGTATCAGATTGCGGGGTGGCAGGTTGGCGAGTGTCAAATTCGTATACTAGCTGGAAGGTTGATAAATATCAGATTGGTGGGCATTAGATTGGTGGGCATTATTAGTAGCTGGAAGACTGTGGGATGTCAGATTGCGAGGTAGCAGATTAGTGAGTGTCAAATTCGTAGCTGGAAAATTTATACCTATGACAAGCGTCAAATTGTTGTGCGTCAGATTAGTAGACGTCAGGTTGCTAGATATCAAACTGGTAGGGATTCGCAACTAGAAAATTGGCAGCTACCTAGGTAGAAGACTAAAAGGTGTCAGATTGGTGGACGTCAGATTGGTAGGCGTCAGATTTCCAGCTAGAAAATTGGCAGCTAAAAGATTGTAAGGTATCAGATTGCGGGGCGGCAGATAAATCGCTATCAGATTTATAGTCGTTAGATTGGTAGGCGTCAGATTAGACGCCGACCAACCTTTCTGACGCTTATCTATCTGACGGCTCTCAACCTGACGGCTCTCAACCTGACGGCTCTCAACCTGACGCCTATCTATACAAGAGCTCCCAACCTGACGGCTCCCAACCTGACGGCTCCCAACCTGACGGCCACATAAGTTGTCAGATTGGTTGGAACAGCTTCCGACTATCATCGCCAAAGGGGCCTACTACATGACAGGAACATATCAAACTATTCAAGGCATTACAGTGACGACATTCCAAGTTCAAACCAGACTCTTTTCATTTAGGATGTTTACGATCCGCACAAGAGAACCTCGATGCCAGACCTGGCGACAAAAGTGTTCGACCTGTAGTCTCTGTGACGACAACTACCTGATCCTACCGAAGCTGTCCAACCCATCCATGCCATGTGGAGGCCCATAATATCTTTTGTACAGGAGCTCGACCCGGTAAAACTTGGTCTTGTTGTTCTGGCTTGAGTCAGTTTGAATTGGATGATCATCTGGTGTCATCACAGAACGTACCTGCTATGGAAGCAGACCTGCCAAGAGCCCACTCGAAGCCCTACTTGTCAATCTCCATGTGCGGAAGCTGGTGCTCGTCGGGTCTTGTTCGGCGGGCCATTCGCAACGCCGACGGAGCTCTGTTTGACGGCCATGATGCGCCGTGTAGGAGCTCGGTGGAGGAGATTGTAGTCCGACCCTCGGGTTGTCATACCACATTTGAACCGATGTCATGTTCTAGTTGTTGAGCTGGATCAAATGAGCTGTGAAGAGGCCATGTGCTTCTTTGAAAAGTCCATGATCCGAAAGGAGGTTGCCAGGAGTACAAGTCTAGTTGCACAGCTGCCGGACCACTTGACGTATCTGCCACTGGCAATCGCCCAAGCAGCCGCCTACATCAATCAGACGAAGATCCCAATCCACAATTATCTATCGTTGCTATACGGTGCGGATCCAGCCCGTGTTTTCAGCAGAGAGTTCAAGGATAAAACCCGTTACAAAAGCTCCCACAATGCGATAGCGACGATGTGGTTGATATCATTCGAGCAAATACAAAAGCCTGATCAGACCGCTATCGAACTATTGGAATTTCTGTCTTGTATAGAACCCAAGGCGATACCTCAATCATTGCTTCCAGGTCCCGACCAAGAAGGGCTGGAATGGGCGCTCGGTATACTGTGCGGATACTCGTTTCTTGTACGGCGCAATGAGAGTGAAATTTTTGATATACATAGTCTTGTGCATTTGGCGGTGGAAAGACGGACCGAGAAGCAGAATAAGCGAAACAAGACGCTCCATGGTGTTGTGAAGCACCTTACGGCGGTATTTTCCCAACAATCGACCAATCGCGATGACACTCGACTCCATCTGCCACACGCATTTCGGGTCATGAGACAATGCGATCAGCAAACGGAAGACCTGGCTGATCTACAAATGGTTGTCGGAAAATGCTTGTATGAAGATCGCCGTTTCAACGAAGCAACGGATTGCCTCGAAAGAGCAGTCGCGTGGAGACGAGCACATCTCTCAGAAGAGTCAGAGATCCGTCTAGATGCGGAACACGAGCTCTCCAGAGCTTACCTTGATGACAGGCAGCACAAAGAAACGATTGAGTTGCTGGAGCATATCTCGCGTGTGCGAAGAAGGATTTCTCCCCAAGAGAATCATTTCCGACTCTTTACGGAGATTCTGCTTGGTCGCGCATACCTGGAAACCTATCGGATCAAAGAGGCGATTGAATTACTAGAACATGTAGCGGCCGTCCGGAGAGCGATTCACCCCGAGGACAACCATTACCGACTGGTTGCCGAGCACGTAATGGCTAGTACGTACGTTTCAGACTCGCAAGTCAAAAAGGCCATACCAATATTTGAGCACATTGTGGATATAGATCGGAAGATATTGTCTCGAAGTGATCTCTACCGGTTGACTTCGGAACAGGAGCTTGCTCGGGCATACCTTCACGATCATCGGGTCAAAGAGGCTATTGAAATATTGGAGCATGTGGTTACAATGGAGAAGACTATCCTACGCGAGACAGATCATCATCGACTATCGGCTCACTCTCAGCTTGCTAGGGCCTACTTGGAAGATGAGAGAGTTGACGAGGCAATCGACCTCTGGGAGTATGTAAACTCGATAAGACGGACGGCACTCGCGGACCAAGACAGCAATCGAATAGCATCAGAGTATGAACTGGGACACGCGTACTTTTCCAAAGGCAGGGTTCGCGAGACCACAGAGATACTGACCCAGGTGGTGGCGACATGGAGAACCACGATGGCCGCGGAGAATTTCATTCGGCTCAAGGCAGAGGAATTGCTAGCTCAAGCATACCTCACCAGTCGAAAAACAGAAGAAGCGATTGAGTTGTCAAAGCACGTCGTCTCGATCAAGTGTCGTTTGGCTAACCAGCATGTATCTGGCAGGCTCGCGTCAATAGAACTACTCTGCACTGCACTGCAGCAAAAGGCGGGTCGGACAAAATCGCTGGTTGCCGACAGTGATGATCCGAGACAAGCCGCGCCTAGGGAACAATGAGCGGCTTGCGAGGAAGACTGAGATTAGTATACAATGCTCGAAAACTGAGCGAGAATATAGCTACGGACAGAGAAAGAGAATAATTATTGCGGTATTTTCGCTAGCCGAGGTACATTTTCTCGAAATCTACAAAATACGAAACGTCCCGCCCATTCAATTATCACTTGATTAATTCCTCCCCGGTGGTAATTCGTATACAGGTTTCTGCTCTTGGGCCGTGAGAGGATGACCGTACATTTCCTGGGGTTGAGCATAATGTTTCCAGTACGCCGGTGCGGGCTCCGCCGTCTCTATCGTCGGCTCCAGTACAGCTGGCTGTGCACGTCGGACCTTTCGTCTACCATGGCAGAAACCGGCGAGCCCAAGTAAGACGGCAACGACGACGCCAGCGACAGCGATACCCGCGATAGCTCCGGTGCTGAGACCGCCGTGACTGGTTTGGGTCGCAACCGGTGCAAGATCTGTTGACGTGGCCGATGTGTCGGCGGAATCGATAGTGGCAGTGGCGCTTGTGGAAAACATGGTCGTTGAAGCTAGCTCGGTGGTTGATGAGGATATCAAGGTGCTTGGAGATGTACTCGTCGAAGAGCTAGAAGAGCTCGAAGAGCTGGAAGAAACTGCTTCATCGCGAAGTATATAGAAGCTCGTGCTCCAGAAGCCTTGTTGTGTCTGCTCGAAGGTGGTGCCTCGAGCGTTCACCATGTGGAACACGTACGGCTCGGTGAGGTTGGTCTCTTCGGCAAAGACTTGCCATTGATACCAGCTGGTGGCCAGGTTGGCTTGTAATGATGAGCTGATGCACATGCACAATAATAAAAGAGTCCACTCACTGGCTATTTGGGTAGATTCAGCTACTTTGCCTCTCTGATAATAGTACAGATTGACGCCTTCATACTGCGTGGTCCAGGTGATGTTGATGAGAGATGTTTCGCGGAAGTTGAGCGGATACTGACGAGGGAAAGCAAAGGAGCCGTTTATCGTATCGACAGGACTTGTGTATAAATTGCCGATATTTTCATCTCTGCCTTCAAGCCAGGAAGGCGTGTTGTTCGACAGGTGAGCCATATTACTACCAAGTGACGGTTCATGCGGTGATTTGCCAGTTACTTTTGTCCGTGTACCGACCGATAATAGAACTACAAAACAAGCTGGAGGGATGAATGGGTGATATGTCGCCAATCTTAATAGAAGAACGAAGCAGCCGTGACATGTCAGGAAATACCGACTTTATTTTCAAAGGCTTACAATCTTGGCATCTTGACACGCAGGCGGCTATTCTTATCGCATGCCCATGACCTTGCCCGGGCGTCCAACATGCGAGATTCATGTCTTCCTTCCAACAACACTGCCAAGCATACCCAATGAACCGGCTCCAGCGGCGTGGTTGATTGGTGAGACCATAGTATCTCGGACAGCCTGGGCTGATCAGAAGGCTACCATGGCCATTTGACGCCTTGGAGTCATGTTTACACCACTGCGATTGGCGACTGAAAGCATCGAAGGTACCAACGCGTTGGGTCACAGTTGTGGCACCCATGCTGTGTTTCGGGCTAGAATGACGGATCGGGCATCCGACGCCCTCGGCCCGCCGCGAGACTATCCGAGGCCGTCGAGAAGATGTAAATTTACATGTTCTTGCCAAGTGTAGCTGGAAGTTCGGCAATCCTGGCACCAACACCTGAATATGCATCGTGGGCGGTAAGTACCGAACTGCTGGGAGTCGGGACCGCCTGACCTATCAGACGGGTCATAAACATGACGAAATGTACAACCCCGGTCTCGCCAAACCAATGAGGGAAGAAGCCGGCGGTGGAGTTGATACGTGTGGCCTCACATGCATGAGGCGCTATGATGGGCGTCTATTCCAATGATTGCCGGCTGAACTGGAAAGAGGATTCGCATCTCCCAAAAATACAACGTCCGGAAAAAGAGTGCGCGCTTCCGTCTCCGCTTGGTGCACGTCGCACGAGTAAAGCTTTACTTATTTTCTTCACTGCGATTGATTCCAACGCTGTCCATCGCAAATCTAACGCCTCTTCATGCATTTTCTGGACTCTGAACCTCCTTTATTGTTTGCAGCATGCTGATGGTGACGGTTCTCGATGCCATCATGCTCGCGCAAAAAGGCATGCGACGGCGCTGGTTTCGCCTCGCAACAGTGTCATCCATTCTCACATTCTCTCTTATGTTGTATATGTACAATATTCATCCCTTAATCGTATCCAATTCTTCTTTTTCATCAATTGTTACTCCAAAGCCTAGCCTAGTATGCCCCAAACTTGCTGCGTCCGACAATGTCACCGTCATCTTGAGGACCGGCGCAACAGAATCTCAGGAGAAGCTACCCGTGCATTTCGATACCGTTTTGTCCTGTGTTCCGGATTTCATCATCTACTCGGACTTGAACGAAACAATTCAAGGATTCCAGACGCACGACATACTGTCCGGCGTGAGCGAGACTATCAAGGACACCGCGACAGAATTTGCTTTATACAGGCATCTGCGAGCCCACGGACGGGAGGGGCTATCCTACGAGACCATGTATGGCAGTGGGCCATCAGGCGCCGACAATCCGGGCTGGAAACTTGACAAATGGAAATTTCTACCAATGGTGGATCGCGCACTCCAAGACCGACCTAATGCGACGTGGTTTGTATTCGTCGAAGGAGATACATATATGCTGTGGCAGAATATGGTAGCATATCTTGCCAAGTTTGATGCCAACAAGCCATACTACCTTGGAAAGCACATGTATATAAATAATATTCTCTTTGGGCATGGTGGTTCCGGCTTTATGCTATCTAGGCCGGCGGCGGAAATGGTATCGCAACGC
Organism: Pestalotiopsis sp. DP-2020a; assembly: GCA_018115615.1. Classification (NCBI taxonomy): domain Eukaryota; kingdom Fungi; phylum Ascomycota; class Sordariomycetes; order Amphisphaeriales; family Sporocadaceae; genus Pestalotiopsis; species Pestalotiopsis sp. DP-2020a. The sequence continues at coordinate 75,246 of JACVEI010000291.1, read as the reverse complement.
TGGAGGCAGCACTTGGAAGAGTACGACGAGTTCACTCGCACGGAATGGGCAGGCGATGCCATCCTTGGAAAGGCACTCAAGGACGCTGGCGTCGATATGTTCTGGTCGTTTCCTCACCTCCAAGGCGATAGCTTGACGACGATTGACTGGAATGTCTCAAAACTTGAGAGAGAACCATGGTGTTATGCCCCGACGACTTTTCACCACATGAATGAGGCCGAATTCAGACAGCTGTGGGACTTTGAGCGCCAGTGGCTGTCGAAATGGGGAGCAACGGGCGCGCCATCTCCCCGCTTTCGCGATATTTTCAAGAATTTGGTGCTGCCAAAGCTGCGCCCCGAAGTCACGGACTGGGACAACTTATCCAGTGGCAAAGAATATAGCGAGGCTGCTCTAGCGAAGTGGTCCACGGAGGAGAAGAATGCGTCGAATCAGACTGAGCGAGAAGCATATTTCTCATTCCAACATTGTCGAGACGCTTGTGAAAGGCATCCGGCCTGTCTCCAATATTCATTCAACGACAACGGGGTTTGCTTCACCTCAAAGGAATTGAAGTTGGGTCATGCTGTGGATGGCAGGTGCCTCGAATATTCAAACGCTGCAGGAAAATGTACCAAGAGCAGCCAGGTCGGGAGTGATGACACATCCGCAGGGAAGGCTGATATCACATCTGGTTGGGTCATGAGCCGAGTTGACAAATATGTCAGCGATCTAGATCAATCATGCCAGAATAAAGGCGAAAAGGATTGGGTAATATGACTATAGTCTGATCTCGAGCTTAGATCTTCAATTGACAAGCATAAGTCCTTGAAAGCCGCCTGGAATAGCATTACCCAAAGGTTGTCCAGGCACCCTGTAGGAATGCAGTCATATGCAGCAGTGTCTTCTCGTCATCAACAGGAATCAACTGGGTCGCGAATAACGCCGCGATACCCCTTTCCCTGTTCATTGTCCATACCAAGTTCGGCAACCCATTCCACGTCAGTCTTGGCAGGCAAGCAAGTCGCCGATACAGGTTCCTCGGTGACAAGACCTCCCGCGCAGGTGAAATTGACGGCCGGCCTCTGTTCTCCCGTTAGTCCAATCGTCTTGGTAAACGTATCCTCATCCTTGAGGATGGCCTGTAGTGCCGCACTCGAGTTTTCAAACGCCGGCTCAAATAACAAATCCACATGGTTCTGCGTCAACAACTTGGACTCGGACCCAGTCAGGTCCACCAGGACGGTCTTCACATCGGTCACGCTCATCACCAGGCCTTTTAGCGCCTCATCGGGCTCGAGAAGAGCCAGGCTTCCGTCTTCTTGTCGCTTGACGCATTGCAGTAGCCTGCTACTGACATCTGGGCGTGAATCTGAGACATACGTAGTATGCTTCAATCCTAGAGGGTCAAAAATGAGCTCCTGCATACATTGTAGCATTGGTTTCCCAGAGGCGCGGGCTATAAGTAGCTGTAACCAGTGGATACTGTGCCCGTAGTGCCATTCCTGCCCGGGCTCGGACAAAAGTGGATTGGAAAACAATCGGACAATCATGGGTGTTCCTTCGGGGAATTCCTGGGCTGGTACCGACTGTCGCCAGAGTTCTGTCAGCGTGTCCTCGCCCGAACCGATACCACTGGAGTGCGTGAGCAGGTGACGTAGGGTGATGCTGGTTTGCGGTGGGCGTAGGGTGAACTTGGCCTTGTCGTCAGTGCTCGTTGAGATGATCTGCAGCTTCTCCAGTTCCGGCAAAAGTCTGTACACTGGCTCATCAAGGTCGATGTGTCCGCGCTCCACGAGCATTAGAGCCGCAATGTGGGTGAGAATCTTGCCAGCCGAAGCCATGAAAAGTGTACTGTCGGGATCCAGGGGTGCCGCATCAAGCGCAAGGGTCTGGTAGCCGGCGGCATGCTGATAGAGCGTCTCTCCTATCCTCGTATAAGCCAGGTGCTACCCATTCTTCTGCTGATCACAAATTATACCTTTTTTGTTCACCACTATACCCAGTGCCCCAAGAAGATCTCGCCGCTTCGGGTCTGTGGCCAGTGCCAGCTTTGCTTCGAAGTCGTCCATTTTCTCTTGGTGAAAAAAGTATGAGGGGGTCAAAAATGCGCGCACTGGAGCCTACCTAGGTAGCGAATGATGAGGTAGAGAAGAGTGAGATGCAGCTGGCTGACAGTGGTTTGGTGTGCGATTCTAATTGGCTGCCTAATCAATGTCGTGTAGTTGGAGTAGATTGGCAGAAACGTTGGCAGCACTGTCGATTTCAAAGCCCCTGGGCACCGTGGCAGACGGGAGGGTATGTCTCCTGGGTAAGCCCGACACGAACAACAGGGAAAGAGAGGGAGGTTCAACAGGGCAATTCGTCTTCAATGAATATATCTAGCGTCGCACAATCCCAATGAATGGTTCACGGTCTAGATCTTAAAAGGTCTTCCGGGTCCGCGTACGGTATATATTAGCTTGTACAGAGTATAAACCGGAGCCTGGAAACGGGGCCGCTGCCGGGCGCTAAACGCCGTCAGCTAACCTGGGGTCTTCTAAATTCCATGACCCCCTCTGCGAGACCTTTTGCCTGCTATGCTAGGTACTCATTGCAGCTCAGAGTCATTCAAAAGAAATTCTTCGCGGGCTGTTAGGATTTGCGCGATTTGACCTCTGTCTGCATGCTTCGCCCAGTCAAGAGCTGTGCGACCGTCTTCATCGCGTATTCTGAGATCGGCGTTTGCGTCTAGTAAGACTTCCACAACCGCCGTGTGTCCTCTGCCGCATGCCCACATCAATGGAGTGGTCCCTCGATCATTACAGATATCGACAACGGCTTCATGCTGCAGGAGCAGTCTTACCATATCTTGATGACCCTGAATCGCCGCCATCAAGAGAGCAGTTTCTTTAGACTCGCATGCTATGTTGACATCGGCATGGCTTTCGAGGAGAAGTTGCACAATCTCTGAATGCCCCTCACGCACCGCATACATGAGTGGTGTGTATCGATGGCGTTGGGAGCCATTCGGGCTGCAGTTCTTATTGAGTAGTCGTCGTACCGTTTCGCTACTCCCATGCCGGATCGTCTCGGATAAGGGGGTGTTTCCTTCGGAATCCGCGTAATCGACGTTGCTTCCAATCTCCAAGAGTATTTCTACACACCTGTCGTCTCCTTTCGATGCAGATAGAAGAAGCCCTTCCGACATTGTTGACTGATCTTTGAGAAGCATGCGATGCTGAGCCAACGTTTGCAATGCAGCAGCATTACCTTCGTGAACTGCCACGGCAAGCGGCGACAATGGCATAGAACGGACCCCCATACATCGTGGCACGTCTATCGATCAGTTCTTTTAGAATGGGGTGATGGTGATCTGATCGCCACGGTTTGCGAGTAAAGAGCGGAGACTAAGTAGCTTTGACCCAGTTGTGAAGTATACAAGAAGTTCTTGAAATACCCAAGTACCAGTGTGAGGCATCAAGACTGCACCTAAAGATCACCAATGGACCATAAATAACACCACTACTATAGCCAAGAGAAGCCCTGTGATGGCCAACGAAGACGCCCCTGATGTCGCCGCCCCGTTTCCTCCGCCCTTATACTCGACGGCAAAATCGTAGGATAGCCCGCTGGGTGTGCACGATGTATCTTCCGCACACTGCATTACGACGCTCCATTGCCCAGCCGCGCACCGCTGCCAAGACGTCCCCATACAATTCCACTGGCCCTCGGATGAGCACGACGAGCCGGCTTGGTAGTCTCTTTGAATGATCTTGAGTGGTATCGGCGAAATACTTGGTGAGTGTGTATTTGTCGGTGTAGCTGAAGTCGTAGCAGTGAAGATGAACATGATTACCAGGACCATGCTAAAGATGGCATTTCTCCTGCTTCGTTGTCCCATTATGTGTTTGTTCTCAAGACAGCTTTTCAGAAATGAGTAAGAGTGGAAATTAGCAATAGGAGAGATTTCAAAGCGCTCCTTTGCACGATTTATAGAAAGCCAGAGGAGTGAAGTCTACGAAGTGGTGATGTGACTAACAGAAGCGGCGGTTTGCTAATGTAGCCCAACTGTTAGCATGCTTTCCATCACAGTCACCGCTGGAGCCTGTCACCTGCTTCTGCGACATCAATCCGACAAAGCGCTGATAGCACCGACGTCTTTTACTTGCTTCATCACCGATGTTGAATGCATACATGAGTTGTTCAGTGCGTGTAGGCGGCATTGGTGCCCAGTTGGCGGGGTTCGGCACCAGAAGTGCATGTGTGCTACCATCATTGGCGCGAAATCGGCATGTTGGACTCGAGTCGGGCATTCAAGGCTGACCGACTTGCAGGCGCACCATACATGGGTTTCGCACATTGTACCTTCTTTTTCGATTCAACTAGCTGACAAGGAAGATGGCAGTTTTTCAATTTTGAACATATGAAGGTGTATCAGCATCTCTTGGAAACGGATACTGCCGGCATTCAAAGAGCAGAGCGCTTGGTAATATGGACGGGCCAATCGTGCGGCACGGCCGTGAATAAGCAGCCCATTTCCATTCCTGCTCGGGGCTCATCTGTCATATTTTGAAGTCTCGGATCATCGTAGCCGTGATTTTGAAGAATTGGATCTTTGCAACGTGCTGGCCTGGACATGATGCGCATCCGGCTCCCCACTGATTCATACAAGCGTCAGCGATGAACAATCAGGAGAGACACCAATCGATGAACATACAGGTATGAAATACTTTTCTTTGATACTAGCATCAGGCTCGATCCAGCGCTCAGGTCGAAACTCTTGCGCATCCGGTCCCCATAGATTCTTCTACAAATGGGTGACAGAGGGGCTGACTGTGAGGGTTACACCTTCCGGGAAGTACAGTTCTCCTATCAAGGCCACCTTTCGGCGCAACGCGAGGTAAACCCACTGTGCAAAGTATTGATTAGTATCTACTTGAAGAGAGCAACTTGACTTCACCTACTGGATACTGGCGCGAACATGCGAAGCCCCTCTTTGATGGAATCATCAAGCGAATCCTTCCCATCCCATCGGAAGATGGTATTATCGGCAACGTGTGCCGCTGAAGCCGTTCCACGCACGATCCATGTACCAGACACGCACTGCCAGGTCTCTGGGCGAAAGAGTGAGTACATGGGATTGGTATGGAATGTTTCTCTCATGAGCTCGCTGTCAAAGAGTTGGTTGAAGGTGGGGGAGGCGGCAGCCTCGAAACCGAACGCTTGGTTCACCATTGATCGCAGCGAGAGTTCTTTCGCCGCAGGCGGATCTGTTACCATCTGGAATGCCAGCTTCAAGACGGGATTACGCTCTTCATGGCGCTTGATGACGTCGGTCGTCTAGAAATCAGGCTTGGTCAAAGTGGCAATGTGCCGCAGGACGATGAGCAGCGTGTTTAGACCCGGCGAATGCGACGTTTGGTCGGTGCAGCCTGGCCAAGCATATCGAAGTTCATGGAGTGCTAAGCGGACTGGCAGTCTGCGCAGATCGTTATCATCTTCCATTTTGATTGCCGAGGTTGATTTTCGAGCCGTCCAAAGGAAGTTTGTTGATGAGATGGAGGAGAAGGAATGGGTGCAAGTTTTTTTGGTGAATTTGGGAAAAGATTAAGAGGGTGTTTAGCTGTGGAAAGGCGAGCTCGGCTGATTGGTCGCAGACGAGGTTTGCAAACGGGCTTTGCACACGAGGTTTGATGCCTTGGGCGCCCACCGGCCTACCGAGCATGACACTGCACTCTACTTGTGAACCATCCAAAACTACTTCAACTTGTCTTATTACACACTTTTCCAGTTTCCCACGGCCGCCCGCATCACGACGGACAGGAAATCATGGAATCCGAAAAGGACCTGCGTAATGCAGCCGACCGCGTCCGCGCAGACCTTGAATGAACTTCAGCACTTGTGGCCTGGCAGCAGCAGTCAGACTTCCGATTGGCCGGGCTTGAATGTATTGCTCATCGTATTACGACACATTGGAAGCTTCTTGAATGAGGAGTCCAGATCAAACGAGATGACTCCAAAGCACGAAGATCAAAAGCCCATCCTCGAGCTCATGTGGCACAAGGTCAACAGCACTCCCCTAGACACTGAATTATTACTGCGACGCAAGGTTGCCGAAGTATCCAAGTAAGATACACACTCATCACCGTGGTTTTCTTGAGCGACGACGATCACTGTGACAAGGTACGCCTCTATGGACTCGATGGAAGCTACCTATATTATTGGGCCTTCCATAAGGTCAGTTATGTCTGATAGTTGGGAGGTAGGTGTCACCCCAGGATCCTTCATGCTAATATATGCAATGGACGCCGAAAGATATCGGACCAAGTTTTCCGCAAAAAAGAGACAAGACATTCCGGGTACCGCGAGAGAATTTGATGCTGGATTCGTTCTCCCAGGAGATCCCATTACGACGGGTCTTGGGAATTTTCCAAAGATCCCGCGGCCGAGGAACGCAGTGCCCACAGCGCACCAACCACGCCATTGCTGTCGACTGTCGACCAGATCAACAACGAACAGCGTCTAGTGACGGACAGGGCGGCTTCCAGGTCATCCATTCCCCAGGTCCCTTGGCCATCATCCAAATGCAGTGCTGGTACCGGATTTAGCACAACCCCAGCTGCTACGTTTGGTTACAGACAACACCCAATTCAGTTCGGCTTCGGTCTCCCATCACAACCAGGCAGCGCTTCACATCTTCTACTCGAGTCCCTGTCTTTGAGGAAGCACCAGCAGGTCATCATGGTCTTGTGCAGCTACCAGAAACTTCTACTCAGCATACCTGTGTTCAGAGTCAAGCAGAAGAGGGCGCTCACGGGACATTATATTCCACACCCGAGATACCCCTGGACAATCGTTTTGGTGGAATGACTGATGAATGGTCAGAGCCAACATTCAACCCCTCCCCATTCAGACGTGAGCAGTGGTCCGCCCCAGTGGCGCCGCCTCAATCCCCATTTCAATCCTCATCACAGTTCCAAGGCCATTTTGCACACCAAGGACAACCTCTTCGGCCGCACCAAACGTATGTTGCGGCAGGTCAGAATCCTTTACGATCATATTATCATCAAACGAGGCCAACGCCCGACTACAACCAATCTAGAAATAAGACGCCAAGAAAGATACCGACAAGTGCAAGATGAATATTGACCCTCATTTTCACCTAGAACCCACATACTTGACGGTGAGCCTGTCAAAGAATAAGCTTACAACAGACATTTTGCCTTATTAGATTGGGGATCCGGGACGTGAAGCTCGCTAAGCGATGTGGCGCTTGAGTCACCTCATACGAGAATGGAAGCGACATGGGGATTCTTCCCAAACTTGGTTTGTACTTTGTCTCCCTGTTCGTAGTTTTGCGGCAGGCCACTCTCACGACGAGGCACGTTTTGAAGATGGAATCATATGACACAGGCGCATCTTATCCGCGATTTCGAGCAGAATCCGTACTATGACAATGAGTGTGCCTGAAACACTCATGTGCAGCGTACCCTCTGAGGGTTGGATGTTTTCAAAACAAAAGAATTTCAGTCCGAAAGCTACTATAATTACCGTGCGACAATCAGAGATGGAACTACGGATACCTTTGATATACTCCCCAAAGTCAAGACCATAGAGACCAGAGTCGTGTGACCATCTGGCGTATGAAATCGAAGCCCTCCCGCCCCCGATCCGCGTGTACCAAGCTTCTGCCTCAGCTAGGATTCATCGTGAAACAAAAGAAGCAAGAAATTGAAAAGTTTCTCATAAATACAGTTAATCGTTTGCTTTCTACCGAATCATAAGTCTAGAATAATCTGCCACATGGTTTTGGAAGCGAGAACGGCTCGCACGCGAAATTGATTACGTGCAGAGTAAGCGTGATTGGGTGGCATGAAATGACATTTCGTCCCTAAAACCCCCTTTTAACTCGCCTAGAAGTCTGTTTTGAAGGATCCTTTTCCGCTGCAGCCGTTCATTGTGTCCAATTGCATATTACTCTCCTCTCCTCTCCTCTACAAAAAACAGAGCCGGTTGAGTGTGCGTGTTCCTTTTTCCCTTATGGCTATCTCCGCTGGTATCACGAAACCTGTCGTTGGAGTCTTTTCCGACTTTCTTCAGAGGTTACCCCAAGTTTTTATACAGTGTGTCGCACAACATGGCATCATTCCCTTCCAGGATAGTGACATTGGAGAGTGCCGTCTGCACAGGTGTCTTGCATGGCATGTCTCGGCATCTTTTACAGTCTGCCAGCTTTGGCAATTCATTCATCGCTTTCGTCGCAGACTGGTACACTTGCGCACGATGCTTTCGAGTCTAGACACCGCGCTTTACCGGATGTGCGCGACCACGCGACAATGGTTTGTTGTAGAGACTCGCAGCGATCGAAGAAATGTGGTATCATTATTCGTGGACCCAACACTGTGGAAGCGACACTAACATAGTTCTCGTGTATCAAGGTGAATCGGCCCTACACTCGGCAGACATCCGAGCAAAGCTTCACATTAATTGCAAATCCGATAGGCGATTCGAAACCATGGGGGTTCTCGTCTCTTGGGCTTCGACTTCGCTCCCAAATCGGCCAGCGAAGATCTCTTCTGGCGCTGGACCTCGACAGTCCGCCCGTCGTGTAACGCAAGGCCACGACCCAGGGCCTGGGACCACGAAATTCCTCGGCCGTGGCTTTTCCAGAAGGGTTACATCGGGGCGATGGCCGCGATTTATATCCAGGCTGCGGTGAGCATGTGGTTTCACATCTCGACCACCATCATGCGAGGGGCATGCCGCGAAAATGAGCTGTCACTGGTGGTTGTCCACGTCGGCACTGGAGCGCAGGTCGGACGGAGTATTCGAACGGAGAATGCGGACACGGGTCGAGATGATTTGGTATTCGCTGCCCAGACAACACACCGATATCCAAGATCTATGTACGAAGCGCGCGATCAGGAAACAAAGTCCGCAGGAAACTTGAGCTTTGAGCTCGTCGAGTGCATTGTCAGCAGGCAAGCCACCCCGGTTGTTATCGGTTCGCAGGCCAAGATAGAGAACCAGGGGACTTGACGACCCCTGCATCTACCCTCGAACGGACCGCGTCATGGAGTTCATATGATTGACGCTTTTCTCTATCGCCAGCTGTGCACGGTCCCTGGTATGTACATACACGTTTTTTTATCGTCCTTTATCGAGCGCAGTTTGGGAACATGGTCAGCGACCAATACCGTGAAACGTTTTGCCCACGCAGACGCAGCAGCAGCCGCATTATTTTATGCTCCGACCGATCTGGCCTCGGTAAGAACCCAGGCGACAGAGTAACCTACACATTGCAAGGGTAGGCAGGGCAATAGTCGAGCATTAGTTCCGGTTCACGACGCATTTGCTGACGACGAGCTTGACGAATATACGCGCTGAAAACAGTCTTCCCTCGTTGTAGGCACTCACCACGTTTCTTGGTTATCGTCGAGATAAGCTTTAAACATGAGAATGTCAAACTGATAAGATTGAGTTTGATCGTCTCTGCAACAGACGCCGTTTACCAACGTGGCCATGACATAGTCAAAGTGCGCACGGTCAGTATTGACAGTTTTCCACTCGCGATGATTTGCGACGATGAACATTTGTGGAAACTTCGCGTTATCCGAGAAAGATAAACTTCATGGCGATGGGAGAGGGTGGGAAGATGTGCACAAGGGTGAAGAGAAGGAGGCCAGGGTCGACGGGAAGCCAGCTTTTGCGGGGAGGGGATGGGATGGGACGGGCTCTTCGGAGGTCTCGTCGGATGTTCCAATAAGAGCAGAAAAGCAGAGAAGAAAAAGAGTGTGGTGTAAGATAGCGCCCACATTTCACCATGAAATCTGAACCAATCTCGCATCGGCCCAGCTTCCGCAATTGTATACTCGTCTCCCCAGGACCCTTGTCGAAAGGCCAGCCCCGGTAGCCCAAGCGCCGGCCGACCGACCTCCTTCCGGGTCGATACTATTATCAAGACATCACACACACAGCAGCCAAAACGTTATCCGTTCAATATATTCCCATGAGAGGTCTCGCTTGGCCCGGACACCTGCGGTTGCGACCCCCATGATCTGGAAAGCCGAGCTCTGACCTTCCGTGCTCTGAGGGAGTCCTGCATTAAGCCCGCCGCGCTCGAGTCAATACCCCCGCGTAGAATGCATGACCTGGAATGTCTGAGAGTTGGACCACACCCCCGCGGACGGTATGTAGGCGGGCAGGTAGGTGGTATGTGGGTAGGTGTACTCGATATTAAATGTCTAAAAGTGTCCGACTGCGAGATGACTGATGTTGTGTCATGTAATTGCTTTCTTCTTGCCACATCTCATGCCATGAACAACGACTGTCTTCCCTTCCGGTGAGGATCTGCCAACTGTTTTCAAACCGCCGGTCGAAGAGAGAAGAGGTATAAGTCACAACGCCATGGGGGATACGAGAGCACCCCAATTCCAAGGCGTCTTGGGCGCCTTTCTCGTCCTTTGTACCATTAGTGTTGCGGCGCGCGTATATACCAGGGCTTTTGTCGTGCGCAAGTTTGCCGTGGAAGATTGGCTGACCGTCGTGACATATGTAAGAATGACTAGTTTTTTTTTTTAATCCGTTGCCAAAGCATTATACCAAAGGGGACATCTAACACGGATATCGGACCAGATCTTCTACGTCGCCTTTACAACTTGCGCGATCATCGCCACGACACACGGCCTCTGTTCCCACGTTGTCGATGTTCCTCTCTCGGAGCGGCCCAAGGCCATCATGTGGCGCTGGATCGCCATAACCTTTTACATACTCGTCTCGGGCATGACCAAGCTGATCGTTGGCATCTTCCTGACCCGCGTATGCACGAGACAGCGGTGGCACAACATTACGCTGTGGGTCATCATGGCCGTCATTGGCGTCTACAGCCTCTTTTACGCCATTCTCAACATCAACTCCTGCCACCCGATCGAGCACGAGTGGCTCCGGTACAGCGTCGAGCCCACCGACAAGACTCACTGCAACGACAAGCTGCTGGGTACCATACCGACCTACATTGCGGCGTTCCTCAATGTCCTCGTGGATTGGATCCTGGCCATTGTCCCGGCCACGGTCCTGTGGAACCTCAAGATGGAGAGAAAGCTCAAGATTACAACCTATGCCGTCTTGGCAGTTGGGTCAATGTGTGTAGTTTCTGCCCCCTCCTCCGACCTTTGACTAATCTTCCAAGTGCCTCGGTTGCTTCCATTGTACGAATTCCGTACGCCCCGGCGTTTCTCATCAGCCCAGACTACTTGTACGAATTCACCGATCTTGGCATCTGGAGTACTGTAGAGATTGGTGCCGGTCTCTCTGCTTCGTGCCTCGCCACACTCAAACCTCTCTTTCGCAAAATTAGAACAGGTCAAGCATCATCCCACCCAATGGATGCATCTGCCAAGAGCGGCAGCCTGTCATATCACAACAGTATACACGGAAAGAACAGTATCCCCAGAGCGTACCGACCGGATCTGCCAGGCCACTACGCCATGGTGAGCATCACTTCAGAAGGGAGGTTTTCCAAATTCTCCAAATTGGACGATTTGGATGCCATTGTGGTAAGAAAAGAGATATCAGCCACTGATCTTGTCTGAGAAAGCTGTTGAGCGGCAGATCACGAGAATACTAGAGCGTTTCAATAAAGTCGATTAACACTATTGTGGCTCGTCATGAGCTCGTATAATCCAAATCCTATACAGGGGAATGCACTCTGAGTCGTTATAGCGCACCAATGTGCACACTTCAACGCCTTCCACTAATATCCCAAACCCTGTTTTGTATTCTGATTCGAACCTTGAATGCTCCAGCGCCAATCGCTAAGCAGGTACCACGTCAGAGCCCTCCTGGAAACATACTACCAAAAATTGCACCCGCTCTTCCGCCTGACAAGACTCTGCGTCCACTCGTCGCTTCATTACTGCTGGGTGATGCGCCTCTCGACTAGCTAGGCGTACCCTCCCGGCTGTGTCTGCTCTCCTTCTTAGACAAGAAGCTTCGACGCACGCCGCTCGTGCTCTTTGGGCTGTCGGCAGTAAGAGATGAGGCAGCCTCGGCAAACGAACTCTTGATCAAGACGGTTCCAGCTCCAACGCTAATCTCCTTCTCGGCACTGCCCTGGTCGCTCACAAAGAAGAGAGCATCACCAAGGTCGTCATCGCTTCCAAAGGTATGATGTCCCTTGACTTCCACGCGGAATTGCGTATCGGCAGTACAAGCATGCTTGAAGGTTTCGTTAAACTCGACCTGCCCGGAAGCCGACTCGTGATGCTTCGTCTTTCCAACAGTCCTCTCCTTGGGAGAAAGTTGGCGGACGAGGACATACACGTCGGCCGAGGGAGGAAAGCCAGATGCTGATAGGACCTGGAAAGTGGCAGTACCGGCTCCAGCTCCAGCCGGCGCCATGCTGGCAACAGACAAGCCACCAGCACTGGGGACTCTGTGGTGACCACCACCCTCGGAAGAGCTAGGTGGTGTACGTGGCGGCGGGCCATCAAAGGCTAGCCCGGTGCTTCTCTTCATGCCCATGCCGGGGCCGAGAGCTGGAGCAGATCCGCTTCCGTTCTCGAGAATGGTGGGAATATCCGAGCTGGTGGGAGTCAAGGCGGCACCATTGGAGTCGTCATCCTTCTTGCGCCCAGTAAAGCCTCGCTTGATAAAGCTGGCTCCCTTGCCAACTCCGTGACCGACTACACCAGCGACAGCAGCACCGCCCTTGATGGGAGCACCTGCCACGCCCGTGACGATTCTTCCAGGACCACCGAATGTTCCAGAAAAGGTGCCGGTACCCAGACGAGAGCGGGTAACATAGTCGGGACGGAACAAGAGTCTCAATCTGATGGATCCTGATTTTCCGTCTAGAAGCAGCTTGACTTCCTTTGCCTTGAACGGATCCAGGTGCTCCAGGTTGATACTAGCTCCACCCAAAAAGTCGGGCTTGTCGGCAAAGTCGTAGTCGTAGACCTTGACGTTGAATTTGCCTGCAGTTCGAGAGGGAACAGGCATTTCAAAGTATTCATTCCACGCAGGGTTGAGCGTCTTCTTGACCGTCTTGGTCTTGAACACATCCTGGCCGTTGAATTCGAATTTGGCATAAGGATCACTCTTGCCGTTCGAGTCTGCAGCAGGCAGGTCTATCGCATCGAGAACGTCGACGCGCAGGTTACCCATGTTGTTGATACTCTCGCTCGGGTCGAGATGCATCTTGACAGGGATGTATTTCAAGCTGACCTTGATAAAGGTCTCCCTATTCTCCTCGTCCTTGAGTTTGAGAATAGTAGGATTATTCTATAAAAGTGTTAGCAATAGTCGAGCACACGTGGTCAGTTCACTTACCAAGCATTGCTTGAGGGTATCCAAGGTGTTACCCGCGAGACGTGCCATGGTGTGGTCCTCGTCTCTCTCCTCGCCCGGCTTTTCACGCTTTTCTCTGACCTTGAGAGTGAGGCGCGAGAACTCGAGTTCACGAATAAAGCAGTCACCAATCTCGTCAAACTTGAAGCTCTTTGTCTTGGCCGTGCCCGAAACGTAGGAAGGATGAATCATGTCGTCGACATACACCTCCAAGTGTGCACCATGCTTTGGCATTTGACCTTCCAGGAGCTTGAAGATGAGGAAACCCGACTCGTGCTTGAGGAGTTCTTCCGGAGTCAAGTGAACCTTGGGTACCTGCAATGGCGCGTCGCGTGATTTGCGTCCCGCGGTCGAGGGCGTGTTCGGAGACTTGGGCATTGTCGGAGACTTGGGCATGGTGGGCGTGACGGGAGTCGTGGGTTCCAACTGAGACGAGTTCGTAGCGGTTCGCTCGAGGTTGGTAATCCTGCCAGGTTCTGCCGATCGAGGAACGTCAAGTGACTGCTTAATGGACGGTGCTGCCTCTTCCTCTTCCTCCTCTTCCTCGTCCTCGGGGTCCGCGACATTGAGGCAGGGATAAAAGGCGACAGTATAGCACAAGACACCCTTGGGAACACCCTTGCCATGAATACGAAGGCCATCCTCGTGAAGGGTCTTCTTTTCATGGACCGCATACTCGCCAGTCCCGTCCTGGACAACGTAGTCGCTGGCCAAGAGCTCGATAAGACCAAGACTGCGATCTTTACCCATCTTCTCGGCATCCATGACATCCAGGGTCAGCCTGTCACGAGGCGAGTGGACAGGAACATAGATGATTTCGTCCCACTCGGGGTTGAGAGTGTTGCGGTGGACAACGGTGCGTCCTTTTTCGATTCCAGAAACCACCACGCGCACATATGGATCCGACTTGCCCATAGTCTCAAAGTTGCGGAGTTCACGGGCGCGCTTGAAATGTAGTCGCATGACACCGATTGGCGTCTGGTAACCACCACTACCAGCCAAGACACCAGACAAGGCCACGGGCTTCCACTGTGCAGTCACCTTGACACGACCGCTCTTGGCACCAGACAGCATGAACCAATCCTTGCCTTGAGCAGACTTTTCCAAGAGATCATCCAATTTGATATTGTGAGCTCCGATGAGTTGGTCTCCGGCCAGTTCGCGATCGTCCTTGATGGCGAGACCAAGTTCGGCCTTTTTGCGGTCTGTAATGAGCATTTCCTTGGAGCCATTGTCCCAGATGGGGTTGTTGGTACGCTTGAGTTTCTTGGTGGCGTGAATGACCTTGCTGTTGAGCAACAGCTCGGCATAGGGGTTGAGCTGGCCGACCAAACTCTTTGTACCGTCAAGATCCTTGGCCTGCTCCACAGTGTAGCGCAGGATACCAGTGTTGGACTCGGGAGGCGGCTCCATGCTGCCGTCTTCGAGTTTCTTTGGCTCCATGACCGGAAAGAAGCGAATATCTGCCGAAAGGATGCCGCGAGCCTTGCCGTTTCCAATAACCTCTAGACGTTGGTTCTCATGGACTGGCATGTCCTCGGTATATTCCAGCTTGAATGATGCCACGCCAAGCTCCTTGTCCTTGCGGATTTCGTTGTAATCGTAAACCATGAGGTCCAAAGAGTCGTGGAAAGAGGTGATGATGACATAATGAACCTCGTTCCACTTTGGGTTCGGGGTATCCTTGATCGTCTTGGTTCGTGCAATCTCGGAGCGGCGGTTCAGAGTCAAAGAGACATACGGGTCAGGGTTGCCAGAGAAGTTGTCGGGGTTCTTGAGGCCTTGAGCACCGTGCAGGGTGACAGCGACGACGCCAATAGCCTGGTCGACTGGAGTACCCGCCAACATCTTGGCCACCTCAATGGGGAAGACGTGAGGATGGTACATCATGGGAGCAAGATTGCCGTGAATCTGCTCCAGGATGAATCCTTCGAGACCGGGGATAAAGTTGATATCAAATCCAAAAGTGTCGCCACCTAGAGGCTTGCAGACGTAGTCAATAATTGGTCGCTCGACAAAGCACATTTCGATCTTTTCAATGTGAGGAAAAGGGATCTGCAGCTTCATCTTGAGACGCATGATGCCGGAAAAGGACATGTCCTCGACAATAACATCAAGACCCTTGCTAATCATGGCCTTGCCGACACGGATTTCCAGCACAACCTTGGGGTTGACCTTGTTCTTGACCTGGCGGGCAGTCATGTCGGCGGTATCGTTGGGGGTGAAGCTGAATCTCCAGTCCATGAGAACCGTGTCGTCCTCTTCCTTAGGGTACGTCTTGACATGTTCCATGCGCGGCGGCTTGGAGCCCAGGGTGAACGTCTTGAGTTTCAGACTGTCGAGAAACGAGGGAGTTGCGCCGCTCAGAACTTGATCAACAGCATTGATGATTGTCTCTGCAAGGACGGGCTGGTAAATGGGCCAGAACTTGAGCATGAACGCATTGATCCACTCTAGAGACTCCGTATCACTATCCAGTCTCTTGAGGTTCATTTCGCGTGTAATGTCGTCGCGAAAGTTGCGCCGAACGCGCCGAAGCGAGGTTCGGTAGTAGGTGGAACAGATGGCCATGACGATGAAAACCCAGGCAAGTCCACCACCGAGCACAGCAACGAGCCAGGAAGCGAGACAGGCAAAGATGATGACACCAGCATTGTGATACCAATCGCCGTAAAACTTGTCGGGAATCTTGCCCTCTACCCAAGTCTGGTGATCAAGAAGACTCTCGCCCTCGAGAACGCTTTCGTTGGGCCAGCCAAACTGCGAGGTCCAGCCGACCTTGGCTGCCAAAGCTTCCTTGTCGTCTTGTTCGTTGGCATGATGTTCTTCGTCGTCGGGGACTTCTACCACGGCAGATTTGGAGGCTGCTGGGAGGTAATCGGCCTTGACTCCGCCATCGTCGGCATCGGTCGCAACTGCTACGGCGTTGTGTTTTCGGTGGAGATTCAAGTCGTCGGGGCGGTTCTGTGAGCTAGTTAGGAGCTGTCACACCTGTAGGGGGCAGGCGCACTTACAGCTCTGATCTGCCGCCTCTTCTCCTCTGGGCTGGCGTCCGGGTCAAAAGAGTAGGCTGCTACACCAGCATTTCTACTCTCCTCCACCATCATCTTCTGTGCATCTTCGTTGGTGACTGACGAGTCGGGGTCGCCTGCCGCCTCAATAGCGCCCTGCTGCTTGAGCTCGAGGGCCGACTGTTCGGTAGCCATTTTGCTTGCTGTTGCTGCAGAAGCAGCTCGATTCGCAAATGGGCCAGTCGCAAATGTTATACCGGTGGAATTGCTGCTTGTCGGGCTAGAAATTATCTGTGACGATATTGGCGACTTTCAATAGCTTGCGTGGTTGATCGCGTGCAATGTCGAATACGTATGTGGTTTGTTGGCTCGATTTGGTTGGTAGCTCGGAGCTTGTCGACGTGAATCACAGCCCCATGAGTCGCAGTGACGGAACCGACAGCTGAGATCCCGGCCCTGGGAGGAAAGGACAGGTTTGATCACCAATGGGTCTCGACCAAGGAGGAAGCAGCGGGGGGTCCAGTGCTCGTGTTTGAGGCGCTCGAAACAAAACACGCACACGGCGAGGAAAGAGGTAGGTGAACGGAAAAAAAGAAGGGTTAAATTGCAAAGGTTAAAAGTAATAACGAGAAAGAGAGGCTGGTCATGATACTAGTAGTATGAGACGACACCTCAAGTAGATTACATTTACCGTACCCAGAGAACCAGGTACAGGCGCCAACGCCAAGGATGGAGAGAGGAGAGCAGGTCCAGGGCCGATCAGGCTACGTTGGCACTACTACTAAAAGATGGGCGGGCACTGAAGCAATTCGATAGTGTAGAAAAAATCAGGATGAGCTCATAGGCCGGGGACCGAAAGGAGGACGCCAATGCAAGAACAGAAGCACTGAAGCACCTTTGTAGACTAGAACAGAGATAGATGCAACGTGAAAAATCCAAGGAAGATTTGCAGCAGGCAGCCTCGGCACCTGGGCAGCTCTCACCAGTTCTGTCGCTGTAACTGGCTGGGGAAGACCTTGGAACAGCTTGGGATGACCTGCCTAGCCGATCAATTGGGTTCCCTAGCTGTCCATTTTTGGTCTGCAGAGTCTCCAGAGCTTCGGCAGCCCGAGAAACCAAGAACCTCCAGCTCATCCCAGCCTGTGGGCCCAAACTACGTAATGCCACTCTCCAGAAGCTACTGTGTACAGAGAAGCGGCCAGCCGAGATGAGAGCCGAGTGCATCTCAATCCAAATTTGCGACACCTTGGGGCACTTGGATGCGCAGCCACCGGGCGGCCACTGACCCAGCCACCACCTAAACATCTTGGGTGCCCCAACTATCGTCGCTCTCCGTGGGGAATCTCTGGGGCTTTGGGAAATACCTGCAGCTGGGTCTGTTTCGTGATGTGATGTGAGGCGTCCATCTCCACTGCCATTATCAACATCATACGAGTGGAAGAGGCACAATTGCTACATAAGATGCATATTTTACCACTGGAAAAGCTCTCGCAGCAATTGCCGTGTAATTATACTCGTCGTCCAAGTGTTACAGTGTTACCATGTTCCAGGCTCAAACTCGTCTGGCTCGATAGCGTCGGCAATCTCTGGTTTAGGTCCCCTGTTTAGCGGACCAGCCACGATTTATGATCGCGACCATCGCCTGTCCGTCTGTACAATTTCAGCAATAGATATCGTGGACTGCGCAGTTTGCCAATCACAGCTGAGCTGATGCATAACCCGTGCATTGCGCAGTGCAATCACCCATACCAAGTCTTCTGGGAGGCCTGCATTTCATGAGATTGCAAATCTTTTCAACTCATATCACAAGGGTCATATAATATGGTCAGATATTCTTCTATACTGCCACAATACGAAATGAACTGAATGTTGAAGTTCGTCCCTTTACCTGAATAGTCGGGCCCCTGTGGATCGGTACCAAGTGATCTAACCTTATGCGATCTGTCCCAAAGATCTCATTTGCTTTGCCGATCCTTTCTCTGGCGGCTGTTGCCGATTGTGCCGGTAGAAAGCCTCGAGCTTGAGCCTCTCAGCCTCTCATTCCCCTATCTGAAATTCGAGCGACCAATGTCCCTGCTGGACGTAGAAGCGCGATTATACAAGCCTGACAAAGGGCGTCATATACTCGTTCCATACCGACTTGTTCAAATGATACGTGGGATGCTCAATCAATTCATATGATCCAAAATTGCCAAGACGGCCCAAAGTTCAAGCTACAGCGGGGTAACAGGTACGGAATACAGTGTTACGGAGCACTGCGCAACCGTCGTTTTCTTAGCTTCGGCTGTTGTGAGGTTGGACTGAGAGGCTTGGACACCACTGGAGCCCTCTGGTTGGAGCCCTCCTTCAGCTTGGTCGGTTCTCGCGGTAGGTCGTTGCGAGATATAGTTGCATAGTCGCATCTGAATTTTTCTGTCGGCTGGGACTGGGAATGCGTAGGCCCCTGCAAGCCTCTTGTATGATTCTTGCTTACTGCAGGCTGAAAAGAGGCATCCCGAAAAGAAGCATGCCGAATCCCGGGAAGCAAAGGCCCCGCTCTGCTGAACCTCTTCCACGTGCGCCATCTAAACTCGGCGATAAGGGCGTGTATGGGCTCAGGGCTGACTCGACCGCGAAGATGATATATTCCGTTATTCGCATTCCAGCAAGATATCTGTGCTATACATACTCGCACCCTATCGTCGGATTGATCAGCGATACGATCGTCACTCAGCACAACCCACATGTAGTGGATCTGTGATGTAGTAAAAGATTTTGCTCCTCCTTCTATCGGAACTCTATGCTGAGAATTCCACCGAGATGGGTGTCTAGCTGAAAATTAGCTTCAGTTATACTCACTCCATAGTGGGTTCAGAGCCCATCCTTTTCGAGTTGGGATTTTGCAAAAAGTCTTGAGAAAAGAAAGCAAAGCTCTCCAGCTTTTCAGATCCCACAGATATAATAATCGAAACGCTTGGAATAAGAGAAACTCTTCAAACGAACAGAGTGGAGCACTCTTCTAAAAGCATGGCGGCGACAGCCACATTGATGTCCTAGAAATTTCACGAGAGGCTTCGGCGTCGCCGGCGATGAACTGAGATCAGTCGCGTTTGAATGGTTTGTGAAAAGTCTGGTTTCTTCTGGTCTATGATCGAGAAAGATTGTTTGATACACCTAACCTAGATACTAGCAGCCTCTATTTCTCTAGAGTCCTATTTCGCGTTGATGATTCTGTAACAAAGCAATATGAATACAATGTCCAGCTTCCAATCGAAACTTTTCGGGCAATCCGTTGAAATGTCTCATCGTGAAAAGGCCTTTGTAGTCTTATCATGGCATCCTCGTGGTGGAATTGGAAGCACGTCAACGAATATGCGGAAGTTCTTTGATGTTTCCGCGGCTTGCTCGACGGATATGCCACTGGCCAATATGAAACAAACAGACGACCATGGAAGAAAAGGATCGACTTCAAAGTATTTTTCCGACTATATTAAGATGTGTTGATGTCGCCTTCGAGTCGAATTAAATCAATATCACAACATCAACAATTACCAGCACAACAGTAAACACACTTTTACTCAAAATACCAGTTCAACCAATGAAAATGCAAGGAAAAGTCGTCAAGAACACCACAATGGCCTCGAGCATCAAGCATCAAATTCTGGGAAACATCAAGTACGCCCCCTTTGGCGACTACGACGATGTGGCAGACGAGCTCCGAAGAGGCTGCTGGAGGGCCCGCAATGTCCTCAACTTTACCGCAGGTACATTTTACAAGCGCGACGACGACCGACTCTCTCAGTCGCAAAGGGACGCCCGTGACGCCTTTGTCGCCGACTACCTCGCCCAATGGAAGGAATTCGACGGACGAAAGCTGGACGACGAGCACGAGCAGCCCATGGTGGACGAGGCCATCGACAAGTTCAGAGTGTACCTAGACAAGTACTACTTCTTTGGCACCATGCCGGACTACCGACTGGCTGTCCAGGTCTACCAGGCCAAGGACCGCAGCAACGATGAATGTCTGCCGCGGGAGAGCTGGAAAGACAACCGACTGATCATCCCCATCAGCAACCGCCGTGAGGTCTTTGATCTAGATGAAGTCCTGGCCGTCCTCCTGCACGAGATGACGCACATTTATCTGCAGCGCACCGTCTGCAAGTGTGACGAGTGCACCGAGAGCGCTCTTCTCAGTGTCGGAGCCCCAGAGGACCAACACGGTCCCGTCTTCCAGATGCTGCACCGTCTCATCGTGAGCGATCTGCGACGCTGGCACGCCCACCTGGCCTTATTTGACGCCAGGGACTGCGAGGGTAAAGCCGTCAGTCACTATACCCTGGAATGCCACGAGGAGGCCTCCAAGAATTCTGCGGCCAAGTGGAAGTACAAGTATAACTCTAGCGCGTATGCCAAACATTTTATTGCCATGGAGAAAAAGTCGGACGTCGTGACGGTCCGCGTCCGTAAGCCGCTTCGCGCGGCCCACGAGCTCGCCGAGGCAAAGCTACGCAAAGCGTACGAGAAGAAGGAAAAGCGCAAGGACAAGGATGCCGAATCCGAACAGTCCGACTCTGAAACGGAGACGGATCCAGACATCGAGTCGGACTTGGATTCCGATGATCACATCACGTCCGGCAACAAGAAAGACAAGGGAAAGGGTAAAGTTGTCATCAAGCAAGAGCCCAAGACGACGGGCAAGGGCAAGAATAAGAAGAAGGTCCGTTTCGAGGATGAAGAAGACGAGGATGAAAATGGCGGGTCAAGCAGTAGCAAGGGAGAGTCATCCAAGTCGAATAACAGCGACGCCAACGAGTAATGAGTGAAGGTCGCTCATGCATTGCTTCATACATATTCCTGATTTGGATACACACACTCGCTTAATCAATAGATCACCGGTCGTAGCATTGAAGTATTAGAACATCTCAGATAGCAATAACTATTATCTACTAAGAGGTTGCCTATCAGCTCCACGGAGCCGATAGATATGTACAAACAGAACTCCTTCGCGAATACTAAACTTATATACAGTCCCAACACAGCCTTTTAACCATTTCCATTCATGGTATCAATCGCTCACACCAGCTTATTGGCCCACAGTGACACCGTTCGACAGCTTGAGACCGATCGGGAGGCCAATGATGAACTTTTGGTTAAAGGGCTGACCGTCGCGCTTGGCGATCTTCTCCTCGACGTCGCGGTACATGTCGTAGCCGTTCATCTCCTCAATGGTGAGCTTGTTGCTCTCGTCCTCGACGCTGTAGCCGGGGACGTCGGTGTTGCTGGAGAAGCCGATGCGCTCGTTGATGTTGTAGGCGGCCTTGGCGGCGGCGGCCTGGACCTTGGAGGCGCGGGGCAGGCGCACGTCCGAGTAGACCTGCAGCGTCGATTCGACGTCGCCGTTGAAGTACTTCTTGCTGAACAGGATTCCCAGCGCCGCGGCGTCCTCGATGGCCATGCAGGCGCCCTGGCTCTGGTGAGGCATCATGGGGTGCGCGGCGTCGCCCAGGATGGCCACGCGGCTCTTGTTCATGTAGGGGTAGGGGTCGTGGACCCAGAGGCGCCAGGGCTGGACCTCGATACCGATGGCGAGGTGGTCCCGGACGCGCTTGTCGAGCTCGGGGTAGGGGGCCAGCAGGTCCTCGACGGGGAGGTCGTCAGCGCCCCAAGCCTGCGAGGTGTAGTCGCCCTTTTCGCGGGGGAAGAAGCAGTAGTACGACAAGAGCTTGCCGCCGTTGCAGGGGCTGAGCACGATCTTGTCAAACTTGCCCTCCTGGCCGCCCCAGTACTCGAGGGCGCTGTCTTCCGAGTAGTCGGTGAGCCCCAGGCGGACGGCATCCTCGGTCATGACGTTGGCGTGCAGGCAGCTGGCAGGTCCAGGACGCTTCTCGGGGTGAATGCCGACGATGCCACGGACTGCAGAGCCGATACCGTCGGCGCCGACAATGAGGTCGTGTACTGCTGTGACGCCATTGTCAAACTCGATCTTGCCAGTTTGGAGGTCAATGTTTTTGCACTATCTTGGTCAGTCTCGATATTCTTGAAAGGCATTCCAATTCGTACCTTGTGGTTGACAATCAGCTTGGCCGGAATGCCCTCTCCCTCTTCTTGAAGAGCAGTGTCCTTGAGCATGGCGTGCATGTACTGACGGTGGAACATCCAGTACACGTATCCCCAGCGCTCCTTGTAGTCGGCCAAGTCATAGACACTGTAAGGCTCGCCAGTGTACCAGTCACGGCTGATGAGCTTCTTGAGGAGCACAGGGTCTCCCTTTTGCACATCGACTCCCCATTCCTCCAACCATCTCGTGCCGTTGGCTGCGCATGAAACAGAGGCACCCTTTTCTCCTGCAAAGTCGGCACGCTCGTAGATGGTGACCTTGTGGCCGCCCCGGCGGAGGGCAAGGGCTGTACAGAGACCTCCGATACCACCACCAACAACGGCAACATCAAGCTGTCTCCAGCCCGATGGGGCAGTGAACTGTGAACCCATTTTGATGTAATGTAGGAACTCAAAACCTGTTTCTGCTTCTGACTCGTGCGAAATACTGGAGCGGCCAGATGATGATATAAGTTGTTGATAGAGATCGACAAGAGGAGGAAAGGTGCGGTGTAATTCTGTATCTTGACTGGCAAGTTCGTTTCGAGCGTTTATAGATCATGTTTGAGCTGAGGTGTGTTGAGTATTCCATCCATTTTCCGACGGCTTGTCGGAAGCGTTCTTATATGATAGGATGGATGTGCAGAAATATTGTTCGACTATACTAGGTGGCAGGCGGATCTACTGACCCGATCTGCTTAATCATGACGCCTCTCATTGGCGAGAGCCTCCAAGTCTGGGGCAATCGATATGCGATGCCATAGTAGTGCAATCATGGCGGATAGGTTCACACAGGACTTTGGCCGAGGACAGCAGTAAAGAGCAGAGAGTAGAGAGAAGAGAAGACAGAAAAAGTGCTTTACCCGACGGCGGCAAATGCACCTCGACAGCTAGGTTAGACGATCCATTTCCGTATCCGGCAGGGCGCCAATACACATGCCGGGATGGTGTTCGTCTTGCAGAGAATCCGCCCAAACTTTATCTCCTGAGTCGTCAACTGGTGTGTCAGCTCCACTATTATCTTTCGTGGGTATTTTACGGATCCATATCCCGCTCCCATGGGCACCTCCGTTCCGTCTCTCTGCTGGCATCCACCCCCAGGTTGGAAAGTATGCGATCCGCAAGGAGAGAAGAGACAGATTCACAAGGCAGCTTGCGAGATCACGACACGAGTGCAACAGCCGATTACTATCGACATCGAACGACGTTTGTGCTGAGCTGACTACCAGACAAGACACACACTCCTACACCTGATTGTGGGTTTTATTAGACACCAACTACGGATACTACCAAGCTGTGCATGGTACAGCTCCTTCTAGCATCCGTCCCGACATCCGCCGCGGCCACCTTGCATCCGGCCCCGGGGGGCAGACTGCCGAGGGTCCAAGGTCGAATTCTCGGCCAAACGACAGAGGAGGAACCCGGTCGTCCGGCAGAGCTTCTAGATTAATTCTTGCTCCATATGCCCCGTCCCAAGGTCAGACCCGAGGACCGCAGGCGTTCGGTCAGGGCATGCGATACCTGCAAGCATCTGAAAAAGCGATGCGACTCTCTGCTGCCCTGCACGCCCTGCACGAAAAAGGGCATCTCCGAGTCCTGCGAGTATTCCGAAAAGAGTCGCAGGCGCCTGGAGAGGCCCTATTCCCCACCGCAGAGGTCCGCCCATAAACGGGAGTCAAAAGCTGGCTCGGCTTCCAGTCATGCTCCGAGCACTGCTGCGCCGCATGTCGACCATGAGCCCGTTTTTGAGGATACCCGGGATAACACTCGAGAGAACACGCCTGCCCCGTTTGTAGGACAAAAACCTGTAATGCTGTTTAGTTCGACGGGTGAAAAGGGTGAGCCCGATTCAAGTCTTGATCGAGGTGCATGCTGACCATGACAGTTTTTGTCGGCAACACGGCCGCTCTGTCGTTCCATCAGTTTTTACGAAAAATATTAAAGCGCTTTGCTGGACCGTCAACCTTTACCGAGGGTCAGCAAAGTCGTCGCATGCTCGAGATTGACATTCCCGATAGTGAAAACAGCACCTTTCGGGATGATCTGGCAGAAGAAGAAAAGAGAGCACTGATACAGTGTTTCCTGGATGCCGTGAGTATTTCAAAGGCGTATCGAGGATGCAACTGACATGATATCAGTCATGCGGGCTTCTGGATCTGTTTACACAACCAGAAATTGAACGGCTCATCAGTCTAGCTCGGCATGCACAGGACAATGGTCTCGACCAGATCCGGGGTACACACCGGGAAGACCTGGCTTCCTTTTATGCCATGATCGCGACAGGAGCACAGTGTCGTGGACGCGACTTTCAAGAGCGGTTGAATGCGGCCAGGTACTTTTCCAAAGCACGGCAACTGTCTTTTGAAAGTATGCTGCAGGACCCCACGACAAACATGGCTCGAGCGTTCCTCCTCATGGCCTTTTTCATGTTTGGTGCGTGTCGGAGGAATACTGCTTTCATGTTTATTGGCGTTGCCTCCAAGGCTGCCGTAGTCCTTGGGTTGCACGTCTCTGGGCAGTACAAGTACCTATCGCCAGAAGAGCGCGACATGAGGTGAATTTCTGCATACCCGTATTCCCAAAGCCATGCATATTAACAGATGCAGACTCCGGACAGGCAAGAGTATTAGAGCACTGGATCTAGTGTGCAGCTCCATACTAGGCAGGCCCGGCAGCACGCTCTCCCTTCGAGCAGACGACGTCTATGCCAGTGATCTGAGCCCCGAATCTACGGGCCATCGAGCTGTGGCTTTGAGTGCTACATATGAAGCCTCCACCGTATTGGAGTCCATTGTACACAAGGCCGCCCAAGACAGCAATATGGACTCCGGGACCGCGGAGAACTTTCTTCAAATGCTAAAGGAGTGGAGCGGGGCTTTGCCGCCGATTCTTCGCCAGCGCCGCCGGAGTGACTCGCTGCGACTGGATCCGTCGTATAGGGAATCGTCGATTGGAAATATCCACGTCGCGTGTACCTATTATTTTGGAGTCATCCTGACGACCCGGCACTTTCTTATTCAGCACACCATGCCACTACTCCGGAAACCTCCGGTGCAGGGAGCAATGGGCGACAAGAGCTCGTCTTTTCGAGACCACGGCAAAGTGGCAGAAATGGCCCACGTCTGTATCGACGCGGCAGTGTACATGGCACAAATGTGTTCCGAGGCTGCGGATCAAGGGGTCTTGTTGGGAAACATGTGCATTCTAAAGTGAGTTGCCTGAGGAATCTTTAGACTACTGATACTGACTTTCATCAGGGCCTGGATCTTTGCTGCTGGGCTAGTGCTGGGCTTCTGTCTCTTGTCTGGCGATGCAAGCAATGGCCAAGCTGGTGAAGCCTTTGATGGATCACGCAAGGTCCTCGCATGGCTGGGACAATTGAGCCCCCAAGCTCAGCAATACCATGAGATCTTGACCAGCTTCTCCGACGCCATTGCCACATACAAGGCCAAGCTGGCCCGCGAAAAGGAGAGATCCAAAGTACCTCTGGTGGAGAAGATCTTGTCATTGGAACCCGCTGGAGGTCTGCATGACCAGCAGGACACTGTCTCCTCCATGCTGGATGGCGTAGATGCCACTTTGTCGCTTCCCGAGGCTCCCGATAGCGAAACAACACCGACTTCGTGGTCTGATATTCTAGGAACGCAGGTATGTTTTGAATGTGACGACGATTCGCTGTTTTCTTACTAACCCTAGACAGTCATCGTTGGATTTCCCGATCCCTTCGGGTGAAGATGAAGTTATGCTCAACCTTTTCTGGGATGGATATGCTATGAATTTTGGTGCTCCTGTTCCTCAGGGTCCTCCATAAATAGAAGCGTAATGCATAATTCAATTCGGGATGAATACCAAATACTTGTGATCCACGTCCACCGATGCAGAGGAGTATCTTGCCCGGGAGGGAAATTCGGAGCCGTTAGCCATATAATGATTATAAACCATCATGACCGGTTCGACGAAATGCCGGCGCTGTATATTGACGCTAGGCATTCAAGAATGACCATGTGCATGTCGCTACGAGAAATACGGTGTAAAATCTGCTGATCCTCTCATGTTTCTCCTTCGGGCAAAAGAGAGACTCCGCAATCTGCTGATCCTCTCATGTTTCTCTGGGCAAAAGAGAGACTCCGCAATTCCCCGCAGTAAGAGCTACAGAACGTCATCGACGAGACTGTAAAAGACATGTAAGTAGGTACATGGCTTCATTAACGAAGGGGATGTATAGAAATATCGTCATGTCTATAAGTAAGACGGGCAAATAATTGATTCTATACGTGAGTCATCTCGCCTATGCTGACCGGTGTTAACAGATGGAAATATCATAAAATCCATCTCAGGTATTCAGTGGATCGCACCTCGGCATCATTCATGGTGGGGCATCACGCTTCAGCTGGTACGGAAATGCAAGATTGAAGCTACACTTGTTCGTAGTAGTACCCAGAGAATTTTTAGTGTTTCTTTGATGATTAATGCTTGTATAATATAAATACTCGGAGACTCTCTTGGCCGAGGCTTGCGATTCCCATCCCATTGATTTCACACTACCCGATATCCTCACAAACATGTCTCTCGAAGTCTATCACCTCCACCTGTCACAATCCGAGCGCATTGTCTGGCTGCTCGAGGAGCTCGCCATTCCGTACAATCTTCACGTCTTCAAGAGAGACCCGTCGACTGCTATGTCTCCGGATGGCCTCAAGGCTGTTGTGCGTAGATCTAATAGATCTAAATGGCTTATCGAAATGTTCTAACAAAGAAGCAGACTCCCTACGGCACGGCGCCGTACTTTCGAGACACGTCGGTGACTCCAGAGGTTGCCCTCTCCGAGTCGTCTGCCATTGTCCAGTACATCCTCGCCAAGTATCCTGCTTCGCAGAATGGTAGCCGGATGATCCGAGAGCCGTCTGACCCTGATTTCGCCCCGTACCTGCAGTGGTTCCATTATGCAAACGGCACGCTCCAGGCTTCTGCATCCCGCCAGATGACCATGACCCTGGCCGGCCTGGGCAACAGCGATGTTGCCAAGGTCTTCATGGGACGCTTTGGAAGCCAGCTGAAGCTCATTGATGAGCATTTGGGCAAGAACAAGTGGTTCGCGGGCGACGAGCCCAGCGCCGCAGACGTGATGAGCATGTTTAGTCTGTCGACTATGCGCGGTTTCGCCCCGTACAGTCTCGAGCCTTACCCCAATATCCTCAGGTGGACCAAGGATGTTTCCGAGAGGCCGGCGTACAAGAAGGCCTTGGAAAAGGGCGACTTTGGCATGGCGCCCATGATTGAGCCCGTCACGAGAAGGTTTACCGAGTTTCCCAGGTTCAAGCAGGGTCTGGAAGACATCAAGCTATGAGAGGGAGCAGTAGAAGGCTGAAGTTTGTTCAAGAAGTTGGGCGCGGAATCCACCCTGGAGTTGATATGCGCTCAAGGATACGTAGGTAGAGTAAGGCTGTCGCAGAGGACAACCATTCCCCTCAGTCTGTCCAGAGTACACTCAAGACGTATAAAATAATGGAAAACACCATTCAGACAAGGAAGCGGCGCAGTTTTCGGCTAGCCCTGAATCATACCGTGACCCGACACAGGCGTCTTTCTGCGATGTTGCACTTTGCAAAAGCATTCGCAATTACAGTCATTGTCGCAAGTTACAGCCGCAAACAAGAAAGTAGTTTTTTGCAGATTGGGTCATCATGGCCAAGCAAATACAATCCTGCTCCGAAAACACGGGCAAGACAATTCCACCGCCGAGTCGCCTAAAGAAAAGCCACTATATTTGGCGGTTCCATGTCTGACCAGTGACATTCAAGAGTCTTATCGCAAGCTGTGAACGGTTGTAATTACGTCACACCATAGACATGCTGGTCGCCCAACGATGTCGGACCACAATATTGGCACCTCTGTGAAAGCATGGCACGCAACAAAAGCTGGAGAGGCCTATCAGGATTGGCTGATGGACTCGGAGATGCGCCCAGCAGCCCAGGCACCTGTCAGACCCAGAATAGAGGTATCCAGAGCTTCTGAAGCTCAACCGATGACGACAGCGGGGTATTGTATCCTGGATACCGAAGATATAAAGTATAAACAAACAGATTGCTATCTTGGCTTGTACTTGAAATTATGCTATATATAGAGAGTAACCTGTCTGTACAACATCTAACGCACTCGAATTAAAATCATCACTCCGAAAATACCCATTTGAAGCCTTCTCGAAAGTTCGTAAGTTCATATCGCATCCCGTGATTATCCCGCAGAAGCCCCCCTGCTCAGCCGATGTCTCGCGCTAGCTATTAAAGTCATGCCATGTCCAACCTTTTCTTTCGCAATCGCGACTCATCAGTTCTGACCTTGACGACACAGAATTGATCGGTGTATCATCACAAGTTATTGCAAAAATCGCAAAAATCGCAAAAATGACTGCTCCAGAAGTATCGCACGGCAGGTCAGTATTCATTGTCACCCGTCCACCTGTCACCATGTCGCGAGAAGCATCGTCAACGCTGTTTGAAATGGCAACACGTCAGAAGCAGCGCTTAGACAAGACCAACAACTGATTCTTTTCATCAAATAGGGGTGGAGCTGGAAATATCAACCCCGACGACACGAAATACGTCGACGGCGAGATTGTGCGAGCGGGAACTCCTGGTTCTCAAAATGCTGGCGCATTCAGCACAGGTCGCGGGGGTGAGCACCCTTATCGGCGAACTGTCGTGATGCTATTGCCCTGCCCCCTCTGTGATACATATCGTGGTTCTGTTACTGGCAGCTTTGGCGCGCGCAAGACCAAGACGAGCGATTCACGTCCAGAGCGCAGAGGACTGCCATCTCATCATTTCTGCTCTGATTGACTAATCTGTCCTCGCAGGTGAGGGAAACATTGGCGACAAGGGTATTGCTCCCACTCCTCGGCAAGATGGAGACATTATTCCCGAAGCGGCACTTCACTCGGTTGAAGACGACACTGCACACACAGGAAGAGGTAAGCACGAAAACGGAACATCCTTGATTTTGCAACCTCTGAAGATGCGGATCTCCATCTGTGTCTACGATGTACAGTCGATTTGCACCTGTCGGCCTATGCTAATGTCTCTTCTAGGCGGCGCCGGCAATGTTCACATTGGTCCTGAGCACAACAAGAAGAAGGTGACGGATGGGACAACGCACGATGATACTGCAGCCCAGCACGGCAGCGTCGCTGACAAGTTGAAGCACAAGGTTATTGGCGTTTTCAAGAAATAAGCAGTAAGACTTGTTCGAATGGCCATGTTCATATTTAGATACCCTGGAGGAGAAGAGAAGAAATCAGTGTTCCGAGGATGCTGAGAATTCAATATTTACTATTTGATCACAGACATACCAGTCAGAATGAATACAAGGGAAGTAAAAGTGAGTATCGTCCTGCACTGTACAGCGCGCAAGGCGAATGAATCACCATCAACGCGCTCCACACTCTGCACTTGGGAAGCTGTGACGCCTTTTCGTAAATTTTTCCGACGAACCGTTATAGAAGACTGTAGATGCAAATTGCGTTGTCAAAATTAACCTATATTACACAAAGAACAGCCTCGTCAGTTGACAGCTGCGTATCGCTGACTGAGTATATCGATTGGAATTGACATGTTTGTGCAACAGAGCACGGCGCATGTCCTTACGACATGATACGCACCTTTGCGCATCCGCCATGATTGCCTCTAAATTGCACGATCTGTTCCAGGCGCCTGCCCCCGTAGCTCTCAATTATAAATTTGGGACGAAAGCTCGGTGATACTAGATACCAGGCCAGGCAGGAACGTGTATTCACTTTTGCAGACGTTTGTATCGCTGCACATTATCCACCTAACAGACTCTCTGCGCGCAAGATAATGCGTGAATAGCTTCTTTCATATTTCCAATCTAACATTGGACGAAAGGCTGACGATGGTACGTACGAGCCCAAGCAGAACGATCATTCACTTGCGTGGGCGTTTGTGACGATGCACATCACCTACGGAGCAATCGCATTGCGAACACGAACAAGAACAATGCGTGAATGGCTTTACTGGAATTTCTATATAACGCGTTCGGGTCTGCGGTTCTGTTCTCTCAAACAATTCTTCACCATCTTTACCAAAATCGCACAGCAGTATACTTTACCAACGCCAAATCTTAACTAGTAAATTAGCACAAATATCTTGTTTTCTTGATACATCTCACCACTACACAAAATGTCCAACAATAGTAAGAGCGGCTCCTCGCAGATGCAGGGGTGAGTCCTTGAGAAATTCTCGTTTCTCCAGCATGGAGGGAACGATCACTTGACACGTATTCGCTAACATGAAATCAGAAATGGAAATGCCATGCCCTCCATGGCTCAGATACTCTCCGAGCGTATCGCTCGTGAGCAAGCACAAGCTCACGCACAGTAAGTAATTCTTGACATTCTAAAAGAAATCTCGAGGACGTCGCCCCTCTTTTGCAACAAGGGAAAGAGCAGACCTCGTCAAGATGCACGAAAGAGTTGTTCAATATACTTGCTGCTAATTTAATGCGATAGGCGGGTAGCAGAGCAGGTCAAGGACAAGAGCCGCGAGATTGCCCAGCAAGCGGCTGCCCGTCAATTCCACGAGATCGATGATGCGATCTTCTATCCCCATAAGAAGTGATGATCTGGGTCATCCTCATACGGCATTGGCAGATACAGATTTTTGACTCTAGGGCGATCAAGACGCAAATTAGGAGTTGATATTGGCAGAACGGCATAATTGAAGCCTTGTTTCCCAACTGATCCTTGTATATTTGCTATGTGACAATTGAACCCCAGCTTAAATACGTCTGAGTGACTTTCAAGGATACAACATTTTCAAATCATGCCATGATTACTGCAATGCGCTGACAACAGCCGTATAAGCAGCCTTGGGACTGTAGTTGCTGTCAAACAAGAGCGGGTTGGTGCTTGCCCTCCAAGAGTCCTGGGGCAAAACGTTAGTAATTTTTACGGACCGCAGCAATCACACTGATGGCTTCAACTTACAGGGTCTCTAACTCCCCAGACCGTGGTACCAACACAAGCCGAGGTGTCAAGGCAGGCCTTGGTAACAGCAGCATAGTCGGCGGACGGGGCCGTCTGGATATCCACCTCGGTAAAGGCAACCTCCTTGACGCCAGTGGCAGCCAAGGCCTTGATGGCGGCGGCGGCGTTGCTTCCTTGTCCGGCGCTCAAGTGGGCCTGGCTGCCGATGCCGTCAATGGGCCAGCCGGCAGCAAGCCACTTCTTGACGTGGGCGACCATGCCGGTGGTCAGCTTGGCGTACGAGGCCGAATCCAGGTTGTAGTCGTTGATGTAGAGGATGGCGTTGGGGTCGGCGGCGCGGGCGGCTTCGAAGGCGATTCGGACAAAGTCCTCGCCCAGCACGTTGGAGAAGACAGAGCTGCGGAGGGAACCGTCTTCGTTGAAGATTTCATTGACGACGTCCTGGGTCTGTCAGAAAGAATCTTTCTACGACGGGGCATCAGTTCCCATCACCTACCCAAGCTCTAATCTTGCCCTTATATCTGGTCACCAAGGTCGTGACGTGGTTTTGCAAAACACTAGTCAACTTGGTCTTGTCGTTGATCTGGCTCACCCAGCTGGGGAGCTGACTGTGCCAACAGAGGGTGTGGCCTCGGATCGTCTTGTTGTTCGTGGTGGCCCAATTGACGAGGTAGTCGGCGCCGGCAAAGTTGAAGTTGCCCTGGGAGGACTCGGTTGTGTCCCACTTCATGCTGTTCTCGGGTGTGACCTGGCCAAAGTCGGCCTGGATGACGGCTGCCGACTTGCCAGTGCTCAGACGGTTCTGGTCCGTACAAGTTCCATAGTAAAGCTTGCCCTTGGCCTTGATGAGCGTGTCGATCGAGGTGGTCGACTGACGCTCGGCCAACTCGACAGTCGGGGCTGCGAGGGCTGCCAGTGGGCCGAGAAGGAGAAGAAGTGCGGTCTTCATGGCGAAAGAATGGATCAAATGTCGACTGATGAGATGATCTGGTAGACTGAAGATTGCGCCATCTGAGGACTACGTAGGCTCCATATATACTGATTATGTTCCACGTGGTATATTAGAATTCTATTTTGGTCGGATCTAGTTAATCAATCTTGAGATTCTCCGGATGGAGGGAATTAGTGTAGCTCTGTAATATCCATATTGTCTATACGGAGTTGCATCGATTAATACAGCAGTGAGACTGAAGTTGAAGTCTAGACTATATGTGGAGTCAAGTATACTACGGCTCTACCAAATCTGGACAAGCATCAGAGAAATTGCTTTTATAAGGAGAATACCAAGAGAATTGACAATTAGGCTGAAGTCGTTCCGTCTCCTCACTATCCTCTGCGCGTTCGAGCTACTATCGTTGATGTGGAAGTCGGTAGTGAAATCTCCGAGGCTTTGCCTGGTTCGGCTCATCCCGACCGGGTATTTGACAGTGACATTGCATAAGAATCTTGTGTAACTTGCGAATACTCTGTAAAATCTGGGGTGCAGTCGGAGCCCCAAAGGTTGACGTTTTCGCGAAAGGTCACCCTGAAGTCACGTTCCAGGCGCTTTCTTATGAAGCAGTTCGATTACCTGTTCCTCTGTTGGTGCATTATTTGCGTCTCTGGCTTGGCCATGAGCAGCTGAAAAGCGGCTATTGTCACGAAATAAATGTAGAAAGTCCGAGGCAATCGTGGATGCTGAGATGCCTTGTATGAAAACTTCCTCTTTGGTGAAGGTCTCTTTGAACCCTGGGTACCATACAGCGACGATCTCCTCATGATGCTCTGCAATTGCGGAGTGTATGTCGATCATTCATGGAGAGAATTGAAAGTCTGTGTGTTGGTACAGATTACCCGCTCCGTTGGGCCGTGTCCAGACTCCATATTGAGGCCCTGCGATATAAATATCGCGCTGTTGTCGACTTTCGTCCTGTCCAGTAAATCTCAGGTTGCTGTTATAAAAGAGACATAGTGCAAGAAATCCCCAGAGACAATGTTTGATTTAACTGGTCATGAGACTGGCGATTTCCTTACCCGAATCACTCGTTTACACACCATCCAAGAGGCCTGTGAAACGATGGAGGCTCAACCCCGCCATCCCACGCCGCTGCACACCTTGGTCACCCCGGGTGTGGATGCCGCAGTGGGTGTCCCGCAGTGGTTGTCGAAGGTGTATGGCGATGTGATCGGAATGTGCATGCGAGAAGGCGAATTCCTTCCACCGGAATGGTGACTGATTGGTATCGCAGGCGCCTCGATGACTCGGGTTCTCGTGATAGACGAGGATCGACTCGTACATTGCCATCTTATCAACCTCGGACTTGCTCGAATCGCTGATCTTTCACCCACGATCTCGTAGTGTCGTCGCATTCAAGACGCCCAATGCGAAGCGTTATGCATCCTTGAGCGTCACATGAGCGAGGGGTCGATATGCCAAGCGCCTTTCCAATCAGCAGTAACAATCCGTCGATGATGGAAATCGTAAGCATCAACGATCTTGCACTTGGTTGCTTCGTTTTAAGAACTCAACAACCTACCAATACTCTTTCATTATTAATTCCTATAATTTGACACATTCATCCTTCCCACGCCCGTCGTATCGTCAACCCCAGGTGGAAATCAGACCCAGTGATCTTCTGGTGACCGCCATCAGTTCAGGGAGCGGTCCGGGCCCATTAGCAGCGAACTGCCGAAAATCCTTGGTGGAGGAGGTCCCTTGCTTGGGTTGAAACCTGAATGTCGCGTGGAAAATGGACTGATCGAGGCGGCCCAGTACACGAGGGTTGCGTAATTTTTTAATTTTTCTCTGTAAGAATACGTCGCCAAGTCGAAAACAAATTTTATTGATTCATGTTTGAAAGGAAGCCTCAAAAGTGACACGGAATTACCTACACACTTTAACCGTGCGGTACTGCAAGGTTGGAGGGGGTCGCACAAGCCAGTGAGACAGAGACAGACTTTGGGGTACCCAGCCCAGCTTGGCCAGCACTAAACAACGCTATTGGCGATCACCCGAGGACAACAAAAGGCCCCCAGGGCTGCCCCAGGTTCCTTGCCATGGTGCCACGGAATGATGACCTGAGGCGCCCGCCACTGCCTAAACACCTGTCTGTGCAGTCGACCGTGTCCAAATATTCCTTCCGCTCCCACACCTCGTCCTTCAACGCCGATGATGAATTCTCCTCGACCGATCCCTCGGACTCTGAAAGCGGCAGTATGACACCTCGCGCGAGTATTGACGAGGACGGCCGATCGCGGTCTGGCGCCTACCCGGGGGAAGATAGCCGCCCCACGAGCACCAAGGAGCTTCATGGTTTCTATGTTTACGGCTTCGCTGCTGAAGTTTACGTGATATGCGGTGAGTAGTCATCCCGTGTTTGATGCTGCATTCTTGCTGACTTTCTTGCGACAGCTATATGTAAGTTATGATTAATCCATTGCGTCGCAGCATACGAACGCGCTGGCTACGCGCCGTACACGCTTTACCGCGCAAGCTACCGCGCAAGCTATATACCGCTTCGAAGCTATCCCCAAGCTTGAACTTCGCTGACCCGCGACGATAGCTTCCTTCATTCCCATCCTACTCGAAAGTCTCGCGAGAGAAAATGGCGTCCTCCTATCCGATCGAGAAACACCATGCGGCGATAGCTCTACAAGAAAAGGCAAGGCCAGCGATGGGCAGTGCGTCGTACAAATCCTCGGGATTGAGATCAACACGGCGAGTTTCGCCATGTACACCTTTTCCATCAGCGTCCTACTGCAGGCATTGCTCGTTGTAAGCATTAGCTGCGCCGCCGATCACGGAAACTACAGAAAGCGACTACTTCTCACCTTTGGCTGGACGGGAGGCATTTGCGTCATGCTATACATATTCATCTCCAAGCAGGTTTACGTGCTCGGAGCTCTCTTGGCCATCATCTCCAACACGGCCTTTGGCGCCTCGTTCGTCCTGTTGAACTCTTTTCTCCCACTGCTGGTTCGATACCACCCACGGGTTCTATATGCCGAGGGGAACCTCTACGAGACGAGCTCCGAATCGCACGATGAAGATGGATTGACCGAGGGACGCCCATTGAGTGAAACAGAAGCTGTTCAGCTTCCTGCCGACGACAACTCTGAATTTCACGAGCTCACTCGAACATCTACCAAATCGGAACTGACCTCGCTCGAACTTCAACTATCGACGGAGATTTCTGCCAAGGGTATCGGCATTGGCTACGGGGCAGCCCTATTCGTACAATGTGTATCAATCATGATATTGGTCGCCATGAAGAGCTCTACCTGGTCTCAGCGGGTTGTACTCTTCTTTATTGGTGCTTGGTGGGCACTATTTACTATTCCTGCCGCCCTGTGGCTTCGCCCAAGACCTGGACCACCTCTTCCGGACCTGAAGACCAAGGGAAGATGGGCGTGGCTGTCGTATACTCTATACGCGTGGAAGAACCTATTCCGAACCATCAAGCTGGCTCGGCGGTTGGTGGATATCGTCCTCTTCCTAGCCGGCTGGTTCTTGCTCTCGGATGCCATTGCCACCACGTCTTCGACTGCCATTCTGTTCGCCAAGACCACCCTCGGCATGAAACCATGGGCCTTGGGACTCATCAACGTCATCTCCACAACGACGGGCGTCATTGGTGCATTCAGCTGGTCCTTTGTTTCGAGGAAGCTAAAGCTTCAACCTCACAAGACCATTCTCGCATGCATTGCGCTATTCGAAGTCATTCCTCTTTACGGTCTGCTTGGATACCTGCCTTTTGTGCAGAACTGGGGCGTCGTTGGTCTACAACAGCCATGGGAGATGTATCCGCTCGCTGCAGTTTACGGGCTGGTGCTCGGTGGTCTCAGTTCCTACTGCCGGTCATTATATGGAGAGCTCATCCCCGCCGGGTCAGAGGCTGCATTCTACGCCCTGTACGCTATCACCGACAAAGGATCGAGCGTGTTTGGGCCTGCCATAGTTGGAGCCATTATCGACGCTTCAGGCGAGATTCGCCCTGCTTTTTGGTTCCTGGCAGCTCTTGTAGGATTGCCCGCGCCGCTCATCTACTTTGTAAATGTGGAACGTGGAAAACGCGAAGGTGAAAAGCTGGCCGAGGTCATCAAGGGTTTCAAGAGTCAGGCGGACCTGTCTACGGAGGACTCTCAGACTGACGAGCGCCGGGGAATGTTGGCCGAGTACGAGAGAGATGAGGACGACAGGTGAAGGTGATGGATCTGTCCAAACAAGTGTCAAATACCCGTGTCGTAGTATATCAATGTCTTTTATCACCACGAAAAGACATGGCATTACTTTTACGTCTGCAGCAATTCATTTATACGCGAGACGCTGGAGATTGGGTACAATAATTCTGATGCACGCGATAGGGGGCTAGGGGTGTATGGACTCAACCCGTCCCTACAAAACCTTTGAGCTGCCAACAAGTTGACTCCGAAAGCAGCACATGTAGTAAACTTTTGGGAAGTATGTGTGGAGACCAGCTCTCAGTATACAGTAGTCTATGCGCCCTCGCTTCGAGGGAACATTGCACGTGCATCATGCAAGCCGTCCATGTCGATCCCTTCAAGGATACACCAAACAGGTTCGGCCGAGATCTCGTGTAGATCATGAGTCTCTCGTTTACATTGTCCTCACATTCAGACCTGCTTTCAGCTGTCCTCCATTCTCAAATTGAATTTGGAAACCCATTCATCATAGGATCAACGCTGTGGCCCTCGGCGCTTTATGGGGTACCGTCGGTGCGGCTCTCCAGTGCTCTGCCATGAACTCGGACTGGATGATCTGCTCTCGGCTCGTCAATGGCGTCGGTACTGGCATTCTCAACGCCATAGTCCCGGCTTGGGCGTCGGAGCTCGCGGATCACAAGTCCCGGGGCACCTTTATCGCCATGGAATTTACGCTCAACATACTCGGAGTTGTAGTGGCGTACTGGCTGGGCTATGGTGTTAGCCTTATTGATAATGGCAATTCTCCCGTTCGTTGGCGATTTCCGATCGGTTTTCAGATCATCCCCTTGCTGGCATTGTTATTTTTCTGTTGGGCCTTTCCAGAATCCCCGCGCTGGCTGAGCAGGGTCGGCAGAAACGATGAAGCGCTATATATCCTACAGCGCTTGCGTGGGGACGACAGCGAGGCCGAGACGGAGTTGGACCAGATTCGTCAGGCCGTGGAGTTGGAGAGATCGTCCAAGGGCACCTCGTACTGGGAGATGTTTTTCGGTATCAAGTCGGGACAGCTGCATACTGGTCGAAGGCTGCAGCTGGTGATTTGGCTACAGATCATGCAGTGCTGGACAGGTATTGCCGGGATCACCATGTACGGTCCAAGTGAGTATAAACCTTCAGATCTCTGGCCTTCTCTCCACTGACGGTCCCAGCAATCTTTGCCATTGCCGGCTTTGGCCCCGACAAGGCTCAGTGGGTATCGGGTCTCAACAACATCTTTTACGTGTTTGCCACTCTCATTTGCATATTTACTATTGACCGCATCGGTCGGCGCTGGACCCTGTACTGGGGCTCTGTCGGTCAGGGCATCGCCATGTTCCTCGTCGGTGGTCTATCACGGGGAGGCCTCAATGCGACGGCAAGTGGCGCCACCACGTCGGCCACCAGCTTTGGAGCAGCCGCCGCAGCCATGGCCTTTGTCTATACCTTCATCTTTGGGGCGACGTGGTTGACGGTGCCCTGGTTGTATCCCGCAGAGATTTTCCCTCTTCAAGTTCGTGCCAAGGGTAACGCTTGGGGTGTGGTGGGCTGGAGTATTGGAAATGGGTATGTCGTTGCTGCTTTGTGGGTAAACTGTCGCTTACCGCTCATCTCATCTAGTACCCTGACGCTGGTCTTGCCCTGTATTGTCGAAGCCATTAACGAAAAGGTCATGTACATTTTTGGTGTTGTCAACATTGTCAGCATTCCCATCCGTCAGTATCCTCCAGCTGACCTACAATGATAAAAGTGCTGATTTTTCTAGTCTGGGCATTTTATCCTGAATCCAATCAGCGCAAACTCGAAGAAACAAAATAAAATATACAGTTATAAAGATAAATTATAGTTTTACAGTGCATTATTTGTGAAAATAACTTAAATCGAACCCCTTGTTTGCTGCCGAATCTCCATGGTCATGGGCTGCTGAGAAGAAGTTCAAGGAGCTTAAAGACGAAAGCGCCCACGCCCGAGGCTTTGTTAGCAGTGATGATCGGAAGATGGATGCAGTGCATATTGAAGGCAAGAAGGATACCGTGCTTAGGACATGCCGGGTCGGCTGTGGTTTTGGTGATATTCAGGGCGGGTCTCAGCTTCAACAGGCTTTGAGATGATGCTCGTGTTCTGCAAAAGAAGGCCATGACAAGCCAAAAATTCTTGCCAGTCGTGAAATCGCGTATTGCCACAAAGTGGTGAAGCAGAAAGAACAGTGTCTCGACAATGCTTTTTATGAGCTTCCTGTGAGCCACCTCGTCGTGGTCAAGGTATTATCTTCAAATTTCAGATACTTGGAGAAGGAATCCATTGCTTTCTTGCTACTCCGCACCCTTGGTTCGTGAAAGCTCGGTCACCATAGCATTGGTAGGCAGTGTTGCTATACGCGAGATCGCGGGGTTTGGGAAAAGAACCCTGTAACCCTCGAAGCGAAAGCCATGACCCTACGCTAGTGTAACCCAGAATCACTTACCTTGCATGATGCTGCGACTAAAGGGTACCGACAGGCTGCGAGTTTGGTTGCAAATAGGTACCTTATACGAGCAGGGGAAAAGGGGAAGCTTCAATGACCAAGGACCGGTGCTATTCAAGGAAATCAGGCCTTTCCTCTTTCCGACATCATTCGAAGGCATACACAGTAGAAACGCACACCCGAGTTCAATAAGACTGCTTCAAAATGACCGTAGTCGTCAGAACACTCCATGAATCCCGCCTCGTCCTAATATTTCCCTGTTTTATAAACAAAAGACACGTCGTGAAATTAAACAGAAACATACATTGAGAGTTATTGTTTCGGAATCTAGTAGAAATATGAATCTATACCCATTATCTCGTACTTATACTTTGCCAGCCGATCCACATATTTCCATCCACTCCACTGTTTGTTCTACAATCTTATCCACGCCCTGCTCAATCAGCGATATATGCAACATGTTTGACACCTCCGATCGAAGATGGCTGTAGTAGTTGTCGAGAAATAGTCTATTGACATTGATCTTGGAAACACCAGTTGCAATGCATTGCTTCATTGTCTCGGGACTGAATCCGTTGGTACCGTGCAACACTAGGCGAACTCTTCCTCCTACCTGACTCTTGGTACTTGCGAATCTGCATGTTGTTAGTACTGGAAATGCTACTTTTCGTCTTCAACATACCTTTCAAAGTCAAGATCTGGCCCTTGAGGACCGTATTCCCCGTGGACATTACCAAAGGCCGGAGCCAGCGCGTCCACGGCCGTCTTGATAAAATCGTCAACCTCTTCCGGTGTCGTCTTGCTCGCTTCCAAGCCTGCCGTGTCCATGACGCCGTCTTCACCCCCTTCAATGCGACCAGGCTCGGCCTCTGTAGCAATGTGGCGGTCGTGGCAGTACTTCACCCACCGCGCCGTCTTTTCGAGATTTTATTCCTTTTCACGGTGCGACAGGTCGACCACGATACTGTCGAAAGGGAGCTCGTCGGCGGCCCGTTTGATTACATCTTCGTTTTGAGCGTGGTCGAGATGGATAGAAATAGGGACATAGGCACGGCTCGCCGCATCAGCAGCGGTATGAATAAGCAGGCCATCGGAGAAAGTAATAGCCCAGGGGAAGAATTGAATAATGAGAGGCGATTTGGCCTTTTCTGCTGCGCGTACAAATCCTAGGATCTGTTCAATGCTGTATGCTATGGCAGCTACGACGCCGTAGCCACCATTTTCGGCAGCTTCCAATATTTGGATTGTTTTATTGTTTCGTTTCCAGTTGGAGATGGCCATTTTGCTGATGCTTTACGAAACAGGTTGACTTGGGGCATTTCACTCTGATAGCTCAAGCTCCGCAGAACCGGGGACATGTGCTATTAACATGCTCCACGAAGTCACGTCTGATATCTACATAACGCCAGTGGTTTCACTGATAGAGCTCTCGATTGCAGGTTTCACAATCCATTAACCTACTTCCCCCCAACCATGAAATAGGCGCTTAGGCTGGTGATCACCACTCGCCAGTCTTCCCCACTGCCTCCCCGCAACTCGGATGATCATGCCGGCTCGCAACGAGGGTTTTATGGGGTCGACGGGTAACCCAATACGTCAAAGCCAACGAACGAACCTCGCAACGTAACTAACCTAGGTACATACCTACACATCGGTTATGCATGACTAACACGCCGTACTATACGTCACACTGGTCAAAGTCCAATTGTACGAGCCTCTCATCTCAACCAGTCGACGCAACCATGGCATCAAGTCCTTGGAAACACTACGATGACTCTTTCCAGACCATCATCGGCCCCGCACCAAAGCTGGAAGTCGTGCTCGAGTCAATAGAGTATCCCTTTGCCCACGAGGCTGGTGTCTTCATCCCAGAAACAGATGAGCTCTTTATCACCAGCAATCGATTCGCTGGTCCCTCGGGAGAACCCAAGATTCAGATTTCAAAATGCTTGCTAGACAGGACGACGGGTCTCGTGAGCCGCGAGGAGATTTCCAACGATGTGATTCAGATGGGCAATGGCGGGGTCAACTTTGAGGATGGCATTCTCTTCTGCGCTCAGGGCACCAAGACGGAACCCAGCGGACTGTTCAAGATGGACAGGAAGTCGCCCTATCACACCGTCCCCGTCGTGACGAGCTTTCTCGGTCGGCCTTTCAACTCGGTCAATGACGTCGTTGTGCACTCGGACGGCAGTATATGGTTTACGGATCCTATCTACGGATTCGAGCAGGGTTATAGGCCGCCACCTGCCTTGCCCAGTCAGGTATACCGCTACGATCCCGCTTCTCGGGGCATACGAGCAGTGGCGGACGGCTTTGGTCGACCGAATGGGCTCTGCTTTTCGCCAGACGAAAAGACGCTCTACGTCACGGACACGGATCGAGAGCATGGAGACGGGTCTGTGGATGACACCAGACCGTCGTCAATGTACGTATCAATATCTTTGAAAAAGCTCTTCACCACTAACCTGTCCAGATATGCCTTTGATGTGGTGCATTACCACGGCCAACCGAGTCTCATCAACCGCCGGCTGTTTGCCATGGCAGATGCAGGTATCCCCGATGGAATCAAGTGCGACCTGAACGGCAATGTGTATAGTGGATGTGGAGACGGGCTCAACATATGGTCGCCCGGTGGTGTTCTCATGGGCAAGATTATCGTGGAAGGCGGCTGTGCAAACTTTTGTTTCGGGCGAGATGGCGAGGTGTTTATTCTCAATGAACACAAAATCTGGCGCGCTCAATTGGCATCCAGTGTCAAAGGCGCATTACTTGGCATCTAGGTTGTTTATATCCTTGCTTTCTTGTTGCTGTCAGCTTTAGAGGCTGTACAGATCTCAATAGTGTTGTTAGAAAAGAGTCTCACCAAACATCCATTCTGGCTGTCATGCTCGAGCCTGATCCATGGTTTTCCACTTTTCTTGCAATTCCTCGCCAAGTGACTTGGTTGGCCACCCGCAGCGTTGCTGTCTCTCGAATAGCATTTCTAGCACCTGGTCGCGCTCACTTTGACTTTCGATAGATAGGCCGGCTGTTTGTTTAGCAGTAGTCATCAACTCTGAAGAGTATGACTTACCGATAGATAAGCATTGCGAAGATAAGACACTCGACTCGTAGTCATCTTGCGTCTTTGCAATACCACAGACCATCTTGATATACTTGGAAAGCATTTTTCGATGCTCGAGGTACTCACTCATCCCTCCCACTAAAGGTCGTTCCATGGCCACTAGGATCATGGAGCAATAGTACAGCTGCATGGCGACTCCTACCAGAATGAGCATAATCATAGCATCGAAGAATTTTCGACTTACCAAAAGGTGATGGATGGATCCATACGGCGGGAAATATGGCATCCGATTCCTGATCAGGGGAGGGAAGAGGCTCGAACTCGACGGTAAGATGCTGCCTCCATTCCTCCAGCATCTGTAGTATGTTGTCAGCCTGTCGGATCCTCGCCGCCAAGTCATCACCGTCTTCATCGCGCCGAGTCTTTGAGCAGAAGCCGACTGCCTGCGCGAAAAAGTAAACAGATCTCGACGCCAGCTCATGCGGATCCAGCTCATTGAGTTGCTTGACTGGCCGCCAAAAGGTAAATGGTCTTCGCTTCTCTCGAAATGCCGCCCACACGTCTTGACATAGCCACGCCCACCAGACCGCTGCTCGCAGACCTTTGGAATCGCCATGTATCGTTTGAGATCTTTGTATCCAAAAGACGCCTTGTAAGTGCCGCTCCCAACTCTCACTGGCCCCGTCGAGCATTTCGTAGGTTGAGATAACCAAGGTCGTTGAAAGAAGTTCCAGGCTCGTCTTGCATGTATCGAATTGCATAGCTTCCTGGATATAATGTAATGTCTTGTCGTAGTATTGTATAGCGTCGACCTGCTTTAAAGCCGAGTGTTCTATATTACGAGATGTGGTTGTGGGTAGAAATGAATGTCGCGCGGAAAGGCAGAGAATGGCATTCATCAGGCCAACGTTGTGCATCTTTGAATCTTAGCATCAGGGGGAGTGTATGATGAGTTGACTTACCGCTAATCTTGGAACAAATGTTGCAAATGATTTCTTTGGGTCGAAAAAGTCCATCTACAGTCGATGAGCAATCGAAACAGTCGCCGATAAACCGACCCGGGGAGAAGAATCACGTACCCAGCAGCTTATGTGTCTGACAAAGCTCTGAAATAACAGCTTTTCGTGTGAAGGCAGCTCTATCATCTTTTCCGAATGCCAAGCTTGCTTTTCCAACATTTCATGTCCCCCCAACTTGATGAATCGTTCTATCAGTGCCGGATTCGGCAGCGTGGATGAACGGTGATGGGACCATCCATGGCTGACCAACATTCGAGGATGCTGGTGGAACAGTAGAGTTTCCG
The DNA here is from genome assembly GCA_018115615.1 of Pestalotiopsis sp. DP-2020a. Classification (NCBI taxonomy): domain Eukaryota; kingdom Fungi; phylum Ascomycota; class Sordariomycetes; order Amphisphaeriales; family Sporocadaceae; genus Pestalotiopsis; species Pestalotiopsis sp. DP-2020a. The sequence continues at coordinate 31,836 of JACVEI010000291.1, read as the reverse complement.
AAAATATCAATGCCTGCGCTATCCAAGGCGATCTCTGGCAAGAGACCACAGCTGCCACGTCGCCAATGAGGAGTCGGAGCCATCTCGCCGTGGCCGTCTCAACGTTGGATCCTGTCGATACAGCTGTGCTCACTGCTGCCGTCTCGCTCAGACTTGGTTGAAGTTCTGGAGTAGAGATCATCGGAGCCATGTCTCGGTGCGTATCGACAGAAATGATGTTTGATAGATTGTCGAGCCTCGGTGACTGATGGTAACCCGGTGAAGTCCAAGTATTGAGGTCTCCGAGAAAGCTCTGGCTAGCCACCCCATTATGGAAAGGAGTATCGGCATTCAGAGCGGCGCTCTCATGATAGTCTTCCGTATCTTGGTAGGCTTGTTGATTCGGGGACAATACATGCCCGGTAGTCAACCCTTCCCTTGAGCGCGAAGCTCGTTGAGCAGTGGGTGATTCCTCGGGCTGTATAGACTCGGATGTGCCTGTTTCCTCCGCATCATCGTGCTGAGTCGCATAAAGACATGACCGCTTGCTCTTGACGCAATTCCCACATGACGGCTTTCGTTCGTCGCACTATACACGACGCCTTCGACATGTTGAGCTAAAGAAAATCAGACACTGGCCAGCAGAGGACAATTTGACCGGAAGTTCATAAAAACTCACCAACCTGTTGTATTTCGCAGTCCTTTGCCGCGGGATAGTCTACCCCTGGTGAACCTTTTCTCGCCCATGGCGGTACTGAGCATTAAGTTATGGGAGAATAGGCGATTTAGAGGAGAGTTCACCACTGGATAGTGCTGTTACTGGGTACCTGCCAGCTAAAGCCCAGCTAAAACACCCCGCACTTTTGGTACCCCGAGTGCGGTTTCCAAGAAGAAGCATTCCTCAAATCCCAAATGCAGGGAGGCCCCGATTGAACTGATGATAATTTCCAGCTCCTTCGCAAGTGTTGGCCATGATAATCTCTAGTTCAAAGGCGCGGAAATTCTTCAAAGTTGGGCTATTCGCCTTGTAAACCCCATTTTACTTCACGATCTGCCGACGGTAAGATGCCCCGGGTTTCCCCCGCCACCGACTTTCTGGGCGGGTCGGTGATACGTTAGTCTCGGTACCTAGGCCCTGGAGTTTTGCGCCGAAATGATCCCCTCAACGACATGCCAAACAATCCATGATTGTCAGCCATTGCGACTTCCGAGTAGCACAATCGCACTCGGATTTGATTGTCGCGGCCATTCGTTGCTCAGGCTACTCGCTCATTCTTCCTCAGCCCGTCACCCTGAGACCCTCGTTGTCCCGGGCACTTTTATAACGCCCGCCGCGTCTGGTCGCGAACGCGTTTGCGCCCGAGGCAAATCGTAAATGTTTCTTTCCGAAATATAACAACATTTGTTGGCCGCCACAGGCTCTTCGACCGAACGTAATCACGAACCAGAAAGACGATCAAGCAAGCCAGTACAGAGCTAGCGAAAGCCATGGCGTCCCGAAAACGAGCGCGGGTAGACCTGGAAGTCGATGCCAACCCATTCACGATCGAGTACCCCAATACAAACGCAGACAAGAAATCCAAGAAGCGAAGGCGCGATGACTCTGCGGTAACGATACAAACGTCGGAACTCCAAGTATCACCGTTTGCGCCACGGGGACAGTTCAAGGATCCGGGCCACAAAATGGACCGACATTACAAGGTGCTGCCGACAGAAGAATGGAACGAAATGACTCGATATAATAGCTTTGTCAGTATGTAAAGCTGCACATTCTGGAGCTTGGGACCAGTGCTGACATGTACAAGTCAATGGTGTCAGGTATGGTAAAGGGAGCTGCGTCTTCGTCGCCAATAGCTCCACGATTCACGTATCGCGAAACCCGGCTCAAGTTCTACGGGCTACAGACAAATCGCAAGAAGACTGGGTTGCACATATCCTCGAGATCAAGGCAAAAGACGCCGACCACGTCTACGCCCGGGTATATTGGATGTACTGGCCAGACGAGCTTCCGGATCGATCAGTCTACCACGGAAAACAAGTCAGAGGCAGACAACCGTACCACGGCATGAATGAGGTTGTGGCCTCGAATCATAGTAGGTCCTCCTCGCCTATGTTATCATGTCTTGGGCAAATGTTGACTATGTTGTTAGTGGACATTATCAACGTTATCAGCGTGACTTCTCCCGCAACAGTAGAGCAGTGGGATGAGCTCAACGAAGACGATGTTCAGCGAGCACTCTACTGGAGACAGGCACTCGACGTTTGTACCATGGAACTTTCGGTAGGTTACGTTACAGTCGATCACTGTTAAAGCATCACTACTGACTTTGCCAGTCTGTCTTGGAAAGATGCATCTGCACGGAACCTGAAAATCCTGACAAGGTCTTGATCAGCTGCAGTAACGAAAAGTGCGGCATCTGGTTACACGCCGACTGCCTCGCCCAGAAATCTCTTATGGCCACATGGGAACGACTTGGCCCTTTCAAGCCTCACATTGCTGTCAAGCAAGAAGAGGTGGCACATAGTCCCGGAAGGACCGCCGTGTCCGGGCAGGCTTTTGTTGATATCAAAACCGAAAAGGGGGTTAATTCTCAGTCGACCTACTATGCAGTACGAAGAGGAGACCTCGCGTCTCTCTCGACAGTCCCCAAGAAATCCCGCGGCCGACCCAAGAAACTATCAAGCTCTGATGAAGAGGGACCATACGAATTCACCGCAGTCATAATCAACGACCCGGAAAACCCAGCCGTTATTGAAATTACAGACTTACGCGACGTGGGCGGTGAGAGTTCTTGGAGAGAAACTCTCAAGTGCCTTGGATGTGGAGAGACCATACAATGAGTGGTCAAAGGAAGGACCGGTCGTGAGGTCCTGCTGTAGGGATGTCCTACTCGGACGGGTCGTCTTCCTGTGACGAATGAGAAATGATAACATGGCTGGATGTGGCTGTGGTCTGATGCTGCCATGTTTAGGAGGAACTGTTCTCTTGATTTGCGGCAGGGGGGGAACCTCTGCGTATTGATGGCCACGGAGTTTTGCGATATACCCCATTTTATGTCTTGTAATTATTATCCACGGCTAGACGATGATAAAGCAGTCTGAAGAAGACTCGTTGCGATCTGGGGCAATTGGTCCAAGACTTGCTATTGCAAACACTGGCATTCCGAGGCATCCCTGCTCCATCTTTGTCGTGGTTTGATAGGCTGCTGCAAACAGCCTGATAGGTGGTAGACAGAAGCAGTTGCTCTCACTAGGTGTAAGGCAACGCACTGTGACAACAGTATAAGAGCCTTTCCTAGCTTCCACTGCCGCCGCCTCCTATCTTAGCTGTGAAGCAATTCTCCTTGTTGCTAGCTATATTTTGTTGTTGAATTGAAGCCATCCTGACGATGGCGTTCGGTTAAGATCGTCACTGTTATAACTGGCACAAACATATTCAAGATGAACTAGTCTACTTGTAATACACAATCAAGAGAATCATAAACAATCAAACCTACCTAGGTACATATCAACAGTAGTACTCAATTGATCTGGGCGGTATTCTTCTAGAGACATGTATTTATTGTAATGCTCTTGGTATAATTTTTCGAACGGCGTTTCCTTCGTAACAACACGTTCCTATGCATGAGCCATTGCCTCGCCCGATGGGAATGAACCCCATGCCACAAAACATCACAGCAAATATTACACCTACTGCAATCCCAGCCACACGGCTCATTTTCACTATATACACTGCACCGAATACAATGATTGGCAGAATCAATATCATCAGGAGCGACCACCCAACAGCTCTAGCGTCCGCTTTGTGTATTGTTTTGTCCCTCCTTTCAGCCGCTATTGATTTGTTCCTCCTTTCAGCCGCTTCAGTGGCCTTGGCCGACTCCGAAAGCATATGGTTTCGGATGCTTTCATCCCTTTCGATACGAGTACCCAGGTACAGCATATCGTGACCGTGTACTTTACGTCGACTCGCAGAGACACAAATGACGCTCCAACCTATGTTGACTTCTACTGTGCAGATATTTTGTGGGTTTTTGGCTGCTATAAAGTCGTCCTTCGCCTGGCACCAGTTCTTGGGACGAACAGCGTCAAAATAGTAAGAGTAAGATCTAGACCCAGGCTGCTGCTCTACCCAGAATAAAAGAAGGAATCGTTCGTCCTCCCCTGAGCCAGAATGACGAGTGTGTTCACCAGAAGTCTCTTTGCTAATTTCCAGCTCGAAGGCGACTTTTTCGTGAATTGCGTCGACTACCGAGAGTCTCCTCCCGAGATGATCAAAAGTTTCTCTTGGGTGGACTGCCTTCAAACTGACCCCTTCGGGCAAATCGTCCAGATATATCGCATCGCGAAGGTGAACGTCATCGACCCGAACATCGTGAACTCGCATGGCATACTTCTCGATGACAGCGTCACAGTCAAAGGATCGTAGCAAGTACTCGGCCAGCCTAGAAGGGTTCACTCGAACATAACTGTTCAGTCCAATCTTCATGACTTCGATGCCCAGCACTTTCGAAATGTCGTCCCGGGAACACTTGAGGCCGAGTATTGTCTCATCACCTTGCCTCCTCACACTACATCTGAGGCTGACGTTTCCATTACCAAGAATGCGTGTGGTACCGGCATCATCCACGCCAAATTACGCCAAATCACTGCAGCCTTGAAGTTCGCGAGGAGATGATGCGAGCAAACCGCGATATGGGAATTCATGCGCCGGTTCGGCAGTGGAGCACCAAGCAAACAAAGAATCGTTCTGTATTTGGCTCATGATCTGCTCTTGTAGTCGAATGAACGCTTTGTTGCCTTCTCCGTACAGCAAGGGCATGTTTATGTCGAATATACCCATGAGGCAGTAAGCCAAGTCTTCTGGCCGGGTAGTCTGTCTTTCTGCCGCCCAACTCATCCGAGCAGCGACATTGACATCTTCGAACCGCTTCTCTTTGCGCAATATGTCTTGTGGTATTTCAGTGATATCGTGTAGAGTTTCGTAAATCTCGGGTTTTCGCCCAAACTGATTCCAGTTGGGCCCATAGAAGAAGACTTCTGAAGGCGCCAGCTGCTCTGAGAGTGTCCATCCACGAGAAAACCATCTGCAGTCCTTCAGAGAGTCGGTATTGGGAGAGTCGCCATTATCTGGAAATGATACATCCTCGATATACGCATAGCAGACCGATGCTTTGCTGTACCAAGCATACATGGAGTTGATGGCCTCGCTGAGTTCCGCGCTGCTGTCCTTGTTGATGCAGCACGTATCGACCCACGCGTACTTGACGCCGTCCGCTTTGGCTTGGGCGCATGTGAGCTCAATCTTTCGGTACCCGGCCTTCCTTTTGGCATTCTCCATGTCTGACCCTGCAAAGTCGGCGAATAGAAAACAGATGAGTCAATAGTGGAGGGGTGACTGTTTGTCGACCCTTTTCTAGAAAGCCTTGCGAAAATCATTCTGGGAGCCTGATGCGCGACGACAGCCAGCTCATTGGAAAGTGTGCAGGTATCTCGTCAGGCGCACCGAAATAAGCCACCCGCATGAAAATGCACTTTGCCTGCATGTCAATCCAGGCTGAGAGCCCTGCAAGCACGGAGCACAATCCGGAAGCGGTTTCTCCCTGTGACTTGTTCGCAAGGCTGGCCGGAGATGTTTCTCAACAACTATTTTTTATCTGAGACTATAATATACTTCTGAAATCCGTCTTCTTCATCAACTATTCACTCCTAACAGGAAAAGTTTCGTCTTTCAAAGCCACTTGACGCGACACAAAATAACCATCGGTTTCCTCCAGATTGGCCTTTTTGTAGGCTGATATGACGTCTCTCACAGCTTGAACCGGGGTGGCTAGACCCGCGAAATGAGGATAGGACTCCAGGAACTTACCATCTTTTGGAGACGTTGCATCTGCTCTGGAAGTGCCAGAGTCTCAGGTAAGAACATGTCACATTGGATATGAGAGGGGTGCGTGCTATTAGAGTATTGACCAACATCCATCACCTTTCCTGGATAGATGGAGAAGAATAGGACCCTGTTGGCCTGGTACTAGTTCTTGAACGACCATGTTGAGCGCTGCTTTAAAAATGGCAAGCAGCAGGGCAAAATCGAGTTTTGTTTTCCTTGCGACATCGAATTACAAAAGGCCAATGGAGATGAAAATGACATTTCTCCCATTACCAGCAGAGATCCATGGCACAAAATAATCAATGAGATTAATGTTGCCAATAACGTCGGTTTTGTGGTGCGACATGTACTCACTGTAAAATGTGTCCTGTACCACAGAACGGATTTCATGGAGAAGGGCTAGCTGTCGAAAGACGCTCGATATGTTGCTACCATGGATAGAGACATTCCCGTAGATCCCTCAAGAGAGATATAATCTATGAGTTTTGACTAGCAAAATTTTGGAGTTGTGGATCGTGAGTCTATAGATCCGTGTGGCCCCATGTAACAAGCAAACCAGAGCCAGCCAGAAGTTCGGAGCATTGCCCCGCACAGGCCTTGTGATCTTATCATGCGTAAGGTCGACGGACAAAATCAGCCCTCTGGTGAGAACTCTTAACGGGCTCCATGATCATTCGGCGTCGAAAGTGGGAAACATCAGGCTGTCCTTCTTTGCAATCTTCGAGCTTGCATACACGAGGTCTGCGATCTCAACACTTCCGCAGTCATGAAGGATCCAGAGGGGATCGGGAGTTGGCCTAGACGGCTTCTGCATGTTCCCAGTATGACGTCCTTTGAATGGCAGCTGGGGAATTACTATGGGACTACGCGCGCGCCCAAGTACAACATTTTATCCTACACCTGGGGTAGATACCGTCTTGACAAGAGCGACAACTTGAGGCCAAAGGAGCTGGAATTTGTTCGTGGCATTTCAATACAAGGGGTGGAGTGGGACATCCCTCCAATCGATCCAGCACACTTCACCGAGCGCGAGTTTAGGCTTGTCTTGGAGAGCGTGGCCAAGTCCGGGGAGCCACATCCAGTTGAATTCGTTTGGGTGGACGTCGCTTGCATCGACCAGCGCAAAGGCTCTGCCGTAGGCAGCCTCGAAGTCGGCCGACAGGCAGTCATTTTCAAAGGCGCGCAGCGTGTTTACATCTGGCTTACACGAAGCCAATTCGACTCAAACGCTTTGCGCGAGTTGGTGGAAATTCCGAGTACGTAAATTCCTGGTGCACAACCCTGAAGACGCCAGTGGTGTCCATCGGATGCCTGTGGTAGGTATCAGGTAATTGGCAGCTTCGTTGCTTTCTAATACGACAGCAGTTCTGTTCATACAGTTTGGACAATTCTTGAGACAAGAGGAAGCGGAGGCGAGCCTCCTGGAGACGCCCCAGACAATAAAAACCAGCTTCACTGCCTTGTTTTCCGACCCATGGTTCTCATCCCTTTGGACCTTACAAGAGGCGTACCTTTCCCCAAATGCGGAGCTACTCTCGAGGGATGGGCGTCTAATCAACGACGAAACTCATCGAGATCTCCGCAGCTTTGCGGATATGATGAACGCAGAGTTCGTGGATGTCCAGCGCACTTTGGTATACGACAACGGAATGATTCTGAGGGAACACCCTCAAGTGTCGTCAGTATGCGACGAGATTGTGCGCTTGGTGAGAGCCTCCGGCCTTTCAGAATTAGTATGGAGTAGCCGAATGGCTCTATATGCAGCAGCTGGCACCAGGATGGCAACAGAGCCATGCGACTACGTCTATGCGATCCAGCAGATCTTTGATTATCGTCTGGGATCCACGGCAGAGAACAGTGGCTCCGTCCGAGACTGGGCGCTTGATGACCTAGAGGCGGAGCTCGGGGAACGCATCATCGCCGACTACCCTGTCTATAGCCAGATGCATGTATTCATGCAGCCCACATCGGGGAATAGCGGCTGGCATATCAACCGTTCTTCGAGGCTGCCGATACCCCTGGGTGGTATGGGACATGCTTTCACGGGAGTGTGGGACGAAGAAGTGCATCCTCTCGCAAGGCTGTCTGTGGAACGCATTGGAAACAACCGTCTAGGCTATTTCGCTGGTCTCATAGCTCCGTTTTACCGCTTGCACGGGCTATGGATGTTGTCAAATCAATCCGCCGCGGGTGAGATTAGTTATCAAAGAATTTTGCTGGATGCTGTCTCTGAAGAGCATGCGGAGCAATCCGGAGAGCCGAAAGAATTCCGAACGGTAGGTCATATGCGAGACTTGTGGCCTGGGACGGAGATGGACAGCCTATCGACTTGGATATCCCATGCATACCCTCGAGACAACTTATATGTGTTGCGGCTTGGCTCTCGTGGCGAAAGACCTTATCGTGAAGTGGTAGGAGTGGTTATCTCTAAAGCCGAATGGATTGGCGGCGCCAGGCACCATTGGCGCCGTCTGGGTTTCTGCTATTGGTCATGCGAAAGACTACACAATGAAGATCCACGGTCTCAAGATACCCTAGACGGAAACGATGGGGCAGGTGACTGGGAGCATCATGAGGGTTTCTTCGGCTGAATCATGTCCAGGTGGTAGTTATTTATTGCCAAGGGTAGATTCAAGCCTTTGTAAAAATATCACAGCACCACACCTGACATCTATCAATACTTGGAATTAGACATTTCGCGAAGGTCTTTGGAAAGGAATTGTCCACCCGATGAACCCCCTTTCCAAGCCTTTTTCCATATCTCCTTCCAGCCCCAAACGCGAATGTGTTGCGGCTGAGACGCGCCGAAGGTATTGGCACGCTACTAAGTAATATACCACCTGCTGGTGACATATTAACCAAATTGCATTGGGCAGCAAGGTTCTATAGGTCAAACGATTCGTCTCATCATATCATGGTCAGAGTCGTCGTCGACCAGAACGGGGCTTGGTTCGAGCTTGCATGTGGATCTGACCTATAGAATGCGAGAAGCGCCAAAATGTGAGGTAATCTGTACGAGGTAGTCCGGCGTTAAATAAGCTCAGCATCTGTTCTTCGTTTATTTCAATACCTGATAAGAATAATAATTAACTGTATCAAGAAATCAGCCAGCACATCAAATACCAAAGCAAAAAACAAAAGCACAAACATACAACACCGGGGATTCCCCAGTCGTCACCGACCTGAGTACTAATCCAGCGATCACCAGTTTATCTAGGGCAGAGCGGACGGGATGCCGAGTTTTCTAGTGTCTATGGTCGTATGTGGCAGTTATTTCTTAAATTACAATTGATATACTAATTAAGGCTGTCCTATCTTGTATTGACGGTGTGCTGATCTTTTTCAGCAGTTGCAGTATGCTGACTGCAACTGATGGGTAGTGCGAGTATCACGAGTGCAATACCAATCACGAAGAGCGTCACGTTGTGCGTGTCTCTATAATCTGACTATTGCTTGGGTAGACCTCCTTCTAAGAAGGGTGTCTGGCCAGACGGTTTATATGATCGTCTGGCTAGTGTGGGTCTACCAAGCTGCTGTATACTGTAACGGGACCTTAGCTCAGTGCCCGTAAAAGATTTTTACTTAGAGTTTAGATATTTTAGGCTACTCGAGTGTAATACATTGCTCTTTCAGTCCAAGTGTGTCTATCTCGCCAGTCATCATCCCGTGCACGTATGCCTCTCCCAGAAAGCGGAACTGCTCTTGACAACTATGGTCAATGGTTCGTAGCACATGAGCGGTGCTAGACCCGCTGATGATGCATACGTTGTCGCCCTTTGCTATGTGCATTGAGCCGAAACCTAGCCGACCTTGCGTCGTCTCAAAAAGCCGTCTATTCTGCAGGCACATCCACAGAGGCCCGAGAAATTGCACAAAGCTTGTCTTAGGATTGAATAGCCTTTGTCTTGCTTCTTCTACCTCTTTCCTTCCATCACTACCCGGCCCGTTGCTTAGAGTGCCGCTCGTACATCTAGGACGGGTCAGCCTTTTAGGTAAATGTCAAATATAAAGACAAGCTCACCCTTCTCGGTAGGATTCATAGCTGTAAGGCAAAGCTAGAAACTGATCGATCGCTGCAAGGAATCCGGAAAATGTTTGCTCGGTGGTCTCGTAGTCTGATTGCAGACAGATACCGCCGATAAGTGTGCGCCAAAAGTCTTCTCTCCTTTCTTGACGCAGTCCGTCCGTCGTACCATCCTGGCCTGCATCTGGTAAAGCGCGATTGAAGAGCAACTCGTCCTTTAGCTTGGTAATGAGCTGCCTTATTTCAAATACGCGCTCGCCTATATCATCCATAGATGCTGGATCCAAATGCTGTATGGAGAAACTCCGGATAGACTTTTGCGGCAAGGGTGTTGGTGGGTAGATACGCTGAATGGTATCAAACAGTGTTGCTTTCATAAGAAGCTGGCTCGGACTTTTGCCTCGACGAACAAAGCTGGAGGTGCTGCTTGCAGAATAGGGTCTTTGCCCTCTCGATCGAAGCTGACTGATACTGTTCCGAGTTCGCTCGTTTACCTGAAGATTATAATCAGGACACCAGCTCGGAAGTCCGGTTATCTTGCCGTCCAGAGTGCCACGATCCACAAGTTGCCAGAAGGAGTTCTCAGTCCGATCGGCGTGGTTGAACATGTACTGTGCGAATGTGGTATATAGTTCACATACACTCATATCGTCTTTGAGCTGCATCTCAGCACCATGGTCTTCTTCTAGAAGACCAAGAATACCCCATACCCGATCTTTGCGACACTGGCATTTGTGATCCTTTGTCATCTCACACACAATGCCAACCAGATCGGCAGGCCTGGGCTGGGAAGATTTGGCGGCATATATCTCCCTTGTTGGCGGGACCAGTTCCCGTATTCTCGCCATCCCGACGTTCCGAGAAATACCCGCAAGAGGAATAATTTGCTTGTTAGAGTCCTGAAGTCCTTCCAGTCTCGGAGCATGAATGAGTATATCCATTACCTGCTCAGAATCAATCTCATAGAGTCCACACAAGAAACTGACTTGTTGAGCAAGTATAAACTCTTGCACTGTCCAAACACGGGTGAACCATTTGTTGCAAAGAATGTCCTGAATGGCCCCCCAAATGGGCGATTCCTGATCAGGTAGACGAGCCTCTACGAAGGACGAAGTGAGATGTGACCAACGTGCTGGTGGATTCTCGCCTAACTTCGCGAGCTGTGGCAACAATTCGATGGCAGCTTCGGTATACTGTTGGCTGTTTCCCAGCCATATCCAGACCTTGGATGCGTGGCGGTAAATGCGGTGCATGAGACGCACCTACGCGAGCTTTTCCGACTCGTTGTTCTGGTCAATGCAGATAGCATCAATCCACAGCGGCCGCGAAGAGCGGCGTTCAGCGAGGAATGGCAAGGCCGCGTGAAGATTCTGGTGGATGTGGAGCGTTTGGTTGTTGAAGACTGCGGGAAAAGTCTTGGAGGGGAGGCCCCAGGTGTATGAAAGTGCGTCAAACCCTTCCAAGCCTCCAGCTCCCAGATTGTTTAAAGAAACCGTCTGGACCCGCCATTGAAGAATGACTCGGGGATTCGACTCTGTTGTGATCGGGGTGACAAGCCTTATTTCACCAGAGCCCAGAGGCTCGTATCGAAACGCCGGCAGATCAATTGACATCAGTGTGTGGGAGTCGATAACCTGAATCGTACATGCCTTGCCTGAGCCGCCAAGATTAAATAGGGAATGAATAGCTGAGTAACAAGTCTGAGTCGATCTTAGAAAGTGATAGAAACAAGATGCTCAAAGGCTACTGTCAGATCAAAGGGATCCAGTACTGGCGAGCTTATTTATTAAATATAGGTTAGTTGCGTTCCAAGGTAGTGTTCTCTAGATTATACACCCCTCTTTGAGGGGTTTGGGGGAGCCGGCGGAACAAGCAAATGTCCGCGACCTGATCATGTCAACCTGCACCGAGCTGAGATATCGGGCGCACCAGTATGGTTTCCAACCCACCATCTCTTCCGAGTCCTGCCTTGATAATTGATGTTTCTAAGCTCAAGTGGCTGATCCTTTGGGCACGCATGAGATTGTTAATTTCCGAGCGGTTGCGCCACGAACCAGGTCTTTCGTTATTTATCTCGGGACGTTGTGCAATAGGTAGCAAACATGTCAAAACGTCTTAATATCACGTTTGTTGCAACGGCTGTGCTGCTTGGCCAAACCCCGCTTCTCTGCCAAAAAAAGATAATGGCCGCAGACAGAACAGCCAGATCTATTCCTAAAAGAGCTAAACTCGGCAGCTCCCGCTACAACCCCAATGGGATCAAGTTCATTTTTACACTTCTGTCCTATGCCACGACTACCGATTCAAACACGCAAAAGAATAGCTGATCGACCCTGGACGTGACTTGCACAGTCATCAATTCATCACCGATCCGACTGCTGGGCGGGCGGTTGCCAGCTTATTAGGGCAGAGCGGACGGGATGCCGAGTATTCTAGCGCCTATGGTCGTATGTGATGAAAAGTGTAAGCAGCAGATATTATATTCCACTCTGCACCAATATCTAGAGCCAAACTCCAATTGTGGCGTATGGGGATGTGTTTACCATATCACACGACTAATTTTGACAACGTCATGCGAATCTGCATTTGGTCTGGGACTACAGGCGGGTATATGCACACCGAGATAGTCAGGTTCCCATTTACCAATTCTTCCCGCGGATCAGGTCCCTGAACAAGCCGTCCGCTTTTTCCACCAGCTCCGATGGGCGCCCGGCCTCGGCCAGCTTCCCTGCATCCAAGACCAACACGACATCTTTGTCCATGATGGTATCCAAACGGTGTGCGACCGTGATGACGGTGTGCTCCTGGAACTCCTCTCTCACGAGTGTCTGCATCAGATTATCTTTCTCGCCGTCGACGTTGCTTGTAGCCTCATCGAGCAATACGACACGCCCGCGATACGGCCGCATCAACAGCGCACGAGCCAGCGAGAACAGCTGTTGCTGCCCCTGAGAGAGCGGCAGCGACCCCATTGTCCGGTCGAGGGTCGCAACGGTCGAATCATCGCCGCTCGCAGAAAGTTGCTCCTCCGAGTCACTGGTATCTTGGCTTTCAGGTGACGGCCGTTCCTTGTCATTGTCCAGCTCACGCGCCTGCAGCGGATCCCACAGCCCTACACGCTCAAGCGCATGAACCATGTCGTCGTCTGAGACGTTGGCACCCGCAATATCAAGGTTCTGGCGAACTGTATCAGTCGGGATAAACATAGGGTCCTGCGGGACCACAATTAGGCTGGCACGGACGGCGTCGCGTGAAAAATCGCATATGTTGCTACCGTCGATGCATATCGTGCCCCGACCCTCTAACTCGATGAGACGTACCAGGCTGAGCAGCAGAGACGACTTGCCGCACCCGGTGCGGCCCACGACACCGACTTTGGTGCCCGGTGCGATGGCGACGCTGATATTGTCGAGGGCAAGCCCTGGCGGCTTGTAGGACGCCGAGACCTTGGTAAGCTCGACGGCTCCGCGAGTAGGCCAGGAGGGTGGGGGCGACCTTGTCTTGCCAGGCTCGTCCTCCGGCCGGACATCCCGCTCGAAGGCGCGCAGACGAGAGATGGATCCCAGCGAAGTCTCGAGTTTGGTCCAGGCCTCCACCAGGCGGAGCAGCGAGTGGTTGGCGCGTAGAACAACGTTGAGGGCGATGCCGATTTGGCCGCCTGTCGTGCTCCCTTTGAGCGCGAAGGCAAGACCGATGACGCCTACAGCTAGGCCCAGGACAATAAGGTCAAGCACGAGACCAAGCCAGCGCTGGATGCATAGTAGCATGTAATCTGGACGTAGCGACAGGTCGAGCTTCATGGAATTGTCTCGGATAAAAGACTTCTGCCACCCGAACGCGCGTATGGTCGCAACGCCTTCTAGCGTCTCAAGGAAGCTGGCGTTGACCAGAGACCGGGCTTCGAGGTCGAGGAAGCGCAGTTGCCGCGACGTTGCCAGGTAGACCTTTTGGATCAAGTAGACGGCGAGTATCGTGAATGGTAACGTGACAATCATGAACGGCTGAATGAGCCCTATTAATATGCACTGCGAGAGCACGCTAAAGATGCTTTGCAAGACTTGGAAGAGGGCGAAGGGAAGCTGGCGGTTAAGCAGCATCATATCGGCGCCGAAGCGGGTAAGCGTCGTGCCCGTATCAGTTTCGGAAAAATATGACTGTTTCGCATGCATAACTGTGCGCAGGAGCCGGGCATGAAGTGTATTGCCCGAATGCGGCGCGATGACGAGGAAGACGGTTGCGACGGCTGTCACAAGCGACAAGAAAGCGCCAAGCGCAAGGGCGAAATAGACGCTCGTAAAGAACCACATATGGCCGCCTTTGTTCTCCGCCATCCATCTAAGCCAGTACGGTATCACTCCTAGAAAGGCGGCGTAGAGGGTCAGGGTACCAGAAAGGAGAAGAAGGTGTGAAAGCCCAACGGCACCAAAGTAGTACCCTGTCTCGTCAGCTATGACCACAAACATCTCTTCACCGATGTGATAGGAGCTTACCGTATATAGTGATGTCTCCCGTCTTGAGGACGACATCCTGCATGTTGGACTGTCGCTGAGTCTTCGGGGCCTGGCTCTCATCTCTAGCCTTCTCACGATTACCGGCTTGATTATTATGTTCCGTGCCATCGGCATTCTCACCACTTCCTAACGTGGCTATGCTAAAGTAGCCAGCTTTGGCTCGGAGGTCCTCCGGAATTCCTTGTTCCACGATTTGGCCTCTCTCGCCGAGAATGATGAAATGATCGGCCAAGCGAAGGAGTTGCGCTGCCGAGGTATTGTCAGGGTGTGCCACGCACGGCGTATTGGGCAATGACGTACTCGCGTGGGTAATGAGCACCATCGTAGTGCCAAGTTCCTTAAACAAGCCATTTGGGCCCATGAGGCTTTCGACGATGTGGCGCGCGGTGTTTGCGTCGAGGGCAGACAGAACATCGTCGAGAATGACGAGGCTGCAACGTGCGTACACAGATCGTGCGAGGGCCTATGTTTCACATAGGCTTAACAGAGGGGAAGGACCACACAGGGCATAGGTAAGCTCACCACCCGTTGCTTTTGTCCGCCTGAAAGGGTAGTTCCCCGACTGCCGATGACAGTTTGGTCCCCATCCGGCATCTGACTGAGGTCCTCTTCGAGACCACACGCGTGCACAACCCTTTCGTACCATCCTTCATCTGGCACCAGATCATCGCCAGGTGGCCCGCATATGGCCTCTCTCATGGTGCCGTTGATCAACCAGGCTGCTTGAGAACAATACGCGATCGAGAGGTGGGCTGTTTGTATCACCCCGGCATCCGGGGGAAGATCGCCTAGAATGGCCTTCGCAAGACTCGTCTTCCCAGTACCCACGGCCCCGGAAATAATGACCAGACTACCTTTCTGAATGACTGTGCTGACATTCCTCAGGATCGGTCCCGCCGTGGAGGCAGGACGAACGGTCACATCGTCAAGGCGGATGGAAACTTGATCGAGCGGAACACTGGCTGCGCCTTCATTGCTCTCAGAATTGTCGTCGGTACATTGCGTGTCGAGCAGTTCTCGCTTGTCTTCGCGATCGGGGCTGAGAAGATACGACTGGATGCGGTCAAAAGCAGCGATGACGGATGCCGCCTCTGGCAAGATGCCGAGGAGGATGTTGGCGGGGGTAGTGACTATGTCGATAATGGCGAGGGAGGTGAAAGCCATGTTCACGTCGATAGACTTGACTCCGCGCACCTGTGCTTGTACGGCATAGATGATCATAGTGATAGCGGGGCTGAAAAGGTTTACCGCCACGGCTGCAGGGGTCAATATCAGGAGATGGCCCAAGATACAAGCAAAGAACCCACTTACAGCTCACGAAAAAGGCTACAAGCAGGCGGTAAAATGCGACGAATTGCTTCATCTCGTGGACCCTGGTGGCTTGGATCTTGGCCTCCATCATCTTGCCGAGACCCATAATCTTGATATTCTTCATAGCATCAAGAACGGCTTTGGTCGTTGAGATGCGCATCTGCGTCGCCTCGCTGAATGCTATTTGCAAATCCACTAGATTCTCAGTAATGAAGGTGACTGCCTTGGAGATACCTGCCGAACGTCAGCGCGATCATACAGATTCCCGGGCGGAGTGGGGTACTACAGGGACCGTACAGAGCACGACGAGAAGGGGAGAGATACACACCCAACCCAGTTCTCGGGCCAGCATGTATATTCCAATACAAAGCTCCAACACCTCTGACCAAAGTTGGTGAAAAAGCGCGCCGGAGTTGGCCGCATCTTCCGTGTCGCTGCTCATGAGCGTCACGGCGGCGGAGTCGTCCAAGACGCCAGCTTCGACTGTCAGACAGCGGTTGTAGATAACTCCGACGAGACCCATGCGAATCTGGCAGTTCAGTCTTGCGACCTGGCGCTCGTACATACCATTGCAGATCTAAAACGTTGGATTCAGTAGTCTCCTCTCATTCGATGATTTGTTTTGTATCAGACGCACCGCCATGCCCGTATAAATTACAAATGTCAATATGAGCAGGCGAAATACTTCATTCCTGGTGTCGAAGGGGGTCAAGTCGCTGCTGACAGAAGCAATGACTCGGCTAATCAGAAGAGGTTGGCAGCAACGTAGCACGATGAAGATGAAGCGGGGCACAAATATGTCGATATTTGACCGCCAAGAGCACTTCAGTTGCGCCAGAATTAGAGAGAAGCGACCATTTTGCTTTTCTGGGGTTGTTAGAAACCCGTACGAGTCAAGGTAGAGCCTGAGTTTAGCGTACTTGTCGTGTCCCACTCTCGCTGCATAGTCTCCCTTGTTCTTCCTACGTCGAGAGACTTCCCCAAGGGCGGCATGTCATCAAGAGACAAGACATGGGAATAGCCGTTCTCGAGGATCTTATTCACCCACCAGTAAAGGGCCACGCCAAAGAAGCCGGACGTCTCCTCTGGTGACAGTTTATCGTACGGCTCGCGTAGAATAGACGCCTTGGTCCGCCCCTCTAGAATGAGCAGCGCAAACCTGGTAGTGAAGATGGCCAATGGGAAACCTACCGAACTGCAAAGGTTTCTAGCGACAAGTAGGAGACCGGCATGTATTGCGTCGCTGAGAGTCGCGATCAGTAAATAGCTGGTCAAAAGGGTTGATGGTTGAACGTTTCGGCCATGCTCCAGGAACGAGAGCACGCATAGCGCCGCGGTTGTGACCGAGGACAGTCTTGCTGCTAGCAAATGCCACTGAGTATGCTCTACATCGCCGAGAAGTAGATAGACCAGACTTAGAGCGCAAAGAGTAGAGCCGAGGAGCTAGGCGGGCGTGTGTTAAACCGGCGGCGATGATTGTCCCATGGGAGACACTTACGGCTTTGAGATAGCCCCGTCGGTTAGGGAGCACGACAAGCGGCGCCCCACGTAGTTGGGCGATCCTGAACGAGGCACCTACAAGCAACCAAGCTGCCGGTCCGAATTGCAAAAGACCTTGAAGAATTGCCTCTACCTGCTGGTCACCCGACAGATGCCCTTGAAGGCGGGCTGAGTCGTGTTTGGGAAGGCATAGCTGCTCTTGCCACTCAGCACTCAAATCGATTGTCGGGGGCCACATGATGTGTGGAGAATAGAGTAGATGGGACTTTCTTTGTTGTCTAACTGGATAAGAAGCTGCCGAGTACGTGACGGCGATGAAAAGAAAAGAAACTTGCTTAATAACGCGGGTAGCTACCCTGATATCTAGGTGCTAGTTCATGCGCGCTGTGCCGCATTTCATGCCATCTTTTGTGATATACTTTGTACGGTGTAGCTATGTACCTTATTGAGATGGGGAACAC